>JAJOZX010000565.1:0-35972 GCA_023014485.1 Bathynomus jamesi | reverse complement strand
TAGTACCCCCCCTCCTCCCCACGGGTGCGGTCTTTGCGAAACATTCTATACCCGGGAATTTCGAACTCCCCAACGTAGTCCCTACGATCAGTATGAATCCAGGACTCGGTGATAGCAACGATATCCTGGTATTCTGATGCTAAGAGCGCCCGTAGCTCGCAAAACTTGTTCCTAATTGAGAGAGAGAGAGAGAGAGAGAGAGAGAGAGAGATACAAGGAGTTACAAGGAAAAGAAGTACCTCAAAAGGCCTTGCGGCCCATACCGAGGTGGTACCAATGGCAACGGGAGCCAGGGAAAATTTTGTAAAAGTTTATTTTTCTTTCAACTATCCTAGCAGTAGTAGAAAACTGGATAGTAAAGTAGAAGGCTCTCTCCCCACCCTCCGCTCCTCCCTGCCAGAGGCAGGTACGGAAAAAGGTTGAAGAAAATACCTTGACCCTGGAAAAGTAGCGAAGGAAATTTTACAGGAAAGTGGAGAATATATAAATAGCTCTATATTTAGCTTGCTCACAGAGACACTGTGCAAGCGAACTCCTGCAGAGTTTTCTGAGGTTTTAATCTTAAACTATGAGTGTGTTCAGTACTTTGTCTAGCCTATTTTTAAACAGATTTACACTTTGACTGGAAACAACCTCTGAGAGAGAGAGAGAGAGAGAGAGAGAGAGAGAGAGAGAGAGAGAGAGAGAGAGAGAGAGTTACAAGGAGTTACAAGGAAAAGAAGTACCTCAAAAGGCCTTGCGGCCCATACCGAGGAGGTACCAATGGCAACGGGAGCCAGGGAAAATTTTGTAAAAGTTTATTTTTCTTTCAATTATCCTAGCAGTAGTAGAAAACTCGCAATGCCATTTTTTGTTTTTAATTTTGAAAAGATTGTGTAGTGTGTAAAATACATGTATGTGTAGGAATAGAGAGAGAACTGCGTGTTTGAGAGCGTGCTGGACTGCTCACAAGGTACACGAGACATGGAAAAAGATCAGCTAAGGAGGACAGTTACGGGAGAAGCGGGAGTTCCAGCGCACTCAGTTTCCTGCCTACCCCCCCCGGAGTACTTCTCTGGTCCACTGGTGTCTATAATCTCTTCCTATGAGAATGAGTGTATGAATGTTTAATAACCGACGGAAAGCTGCTACTTCCTTGTATGAAGATGAAAGTTGGATATATAAGGGGGTGTCTGCAGGGGGAACCGAGGAGGCGCCTACCCCAAATACCAAGAAAAAGTATTTCTTTTTTTTAATACAAGTTAAAATCAATAGCTTATTTCCCATTCTTCACCGAGTTAACACAATACCTGAGCTTTAAACTCAAAACATATGACAATCCATTTTGTAGAGATTCGTTTTCACACAATCTCGGAAATAATTTTTTATTTAAAGGAAGTAAATCATAAAGAACAACTGCGTAAATCAGTGGTTGGCAACTAGATCCAAATGTGAGCCTTAATGTGGGTGGGTGATTGATGGATGGTCAATGCCACTGTAACTGTATAATTACTCGTGTAACTTATTAGAACACACAAATTATTAATAATAGTAAGAAAAATGTTCTTCACATATTTGCCCAAATGTTGCACAATATTTTTCAGGTGTTGAAAACATACTTTTGAACGAAATATGAAGACACAAGCACTAGTCTGAAATATTTAACTCTTCATTATTACTGTAGCATATTATCCTACTACTGGGTAATTTTTTTAAAATTTAACTGAACAAAATTATAGTTTGAAAAACTGTCCATCATTTTCCTAAAAAGACCCATTTCTAAATAACAAACGGACAATGGACATCTGTTGGGAGGATCTGGCCTACAGGGGCCCAGTTGCTGACTACTGGTGTAGACTTCGAGATCATTCTTCCAGCTTGAGATCAGCAAGATTACAAGCTCTAGGTTAACAGCTTTACTGTGAATGGCATTTTTATAAGCCCAATGAATATTAAATTATAAACTGGTGGTTGGTACCTTACTTATGGAATATAAGCTGAATTACAGCCTGAAGTAGCTTTTAGTGACAACAACCATGCCAATGCTATCAATATCAGGAGACTAAAATGGTTTGGATGTTACTGACTATTATGTTTCTAATAACTCCCTTTGCCTTTCTAATTGAACAGACAGACTACATACCTCAGCTGGTTCTGAATACTCTTCATCAGACTCTGTGTCACTCGTAAGTTTCTTCAATGAACTAGTTTTTAGTTCATTCTGAGAGGAAGCATTTTGTTCTTCATTCACAGGTGGATTTGTGGGTGAAATTGAAGAATCTAAGATCCCATTCACCATTAAATTATCACCATTTGTAAGCTCCTAAAAAGGTTAAAAACTCATGCAAGATGGTTTATTTTAAAAATTAAAGTTTGCACAGTAACTGGAAGTCAATTAAAACAGCCTGTAGCGTGCATTCAGTTCATTGGTAGGTAAAAACTTAGTGATAGATATTGAATATAATGGCATGAATTTTATGGCTTTCCATACTTTATTAGTATTAAAATAAATATATCTACTTAGTGGGTTTAACCATATTATTGCAAAGTTAATATTAGTACAAAATAACTATTCATATATAAATAATCTTGTACATATAAATAAAAACTTACATTGTTAAATTTGGGACTATAGTTTTCTTCATTATTTATGGTATAACCATTCATTTGATCAGACCCTGTTATTAATTTAGGTTTGGCGTTATAATCCTCATTTGGATCGGAATCATCTGAAATCCGCATTCCATTCAGCTTTGGACTTTCTTTACCATTGCAAAGTGAAAAGAGTTCAAAATTATCCATTCGATCATCTGAAGAACTTTTCTCAGGGTGTTTTCCAGTGATATTATGATTGCTGTCAGAATGTTTGGCATTGGATAGTGCCACATATTCATAGAAAGGTCCTAAAGCCTCAATGAAAGCTGCAACATCTTCTGAATAAGACATTGTTTCTACAATCTTAAAAAGGAAAGTTTTTATATTTAATAAATAAGTAAATGCATAAATATTTACTATTAAATAAGGCTACTGAATTCTGGCATAACAATTAAATTCTGATTACCACACCATAAAATCTGAAAACCAATGTAGCTTCCAGATATTCTGCAATCAACTTGCGGCAAATCGGGTAAACAAAGCTCACATCTAGCATTTTCACAGAACTCAAATGCATTTGTAGTGTTCAGTCTTATAAACCTCAGGAATTACAATTTTAAAGTAGGCCAACAGACCAGTGGGTTCAGCATGTGAATAGCATAATTATAATATTGTAGGCCTACTTCATCTCTGAATCTGTCTAGTATAAACTACACTAGTTAAGTCAAATGCTCTAAGACAAAAGTAGTACACTATCTGATTTATATTTTTAATTTACATTCTTTTTATTCAACCACAATTCTCAGTATAGCGAGATTACCACCATTAATACCCATTTTAATGAGAACATACAGTACAGAGGCCTATTACCCTAAGATGCACCATACCCAGTGGGTAAAATTAATGCACTCTTGTGCAATGATATGGGGTACATTGTGACCATGTTGCAATGCCACTTCCCACTAGAGCAGCAAAATTAAGTTATGTTCAGTCTATTCAATTAGATAGATAACCATTAACCACCCTGTGCATTCAAATGAAATTAGTGATCCATGGTTCAGATTCCATGTAAAGTTGTAGGTAGGTACCCTTTGTCATGCAACCTTTGTCATTATGGAGGAGGTTAAACACACACAAACATTATATATTTATTATTATTGCACGCAATATTAACTTCATAGATTGGGTAGGTCTACACCTTGGTCTAATCTCTTTTCTATCAGCTGTCATTTACAAAGAAATCTTAAGTTCTATAGTAGTCAGTGGTAAAAATTGATTTTCCTCACTTAACCCTTTAACACTGACTGGGTTGAATATGTACCATTTCAAATACACACACTTAGACTTAACCCTACAAAAACGTTCATCGTTAAAGGGTTAATGAGTCATTAGTATAACCCCTCTCTTATACATGGATCATCTATTCAAATATTAAGTAAATCTAACTGAATTAACAGCACACTAAAGTTTTGGTAAATACTAAATATAACATGGGCAAACTCAAAGTTTCTTACATACTTTTTTCAGTTCTTCTACATAAGTGTTCATGGCTTCTGTCTTTGACATATTCCCTAAACTGCTCCATGCTCTCCATTTATATCCTTTTATAACTGCGTAAAATGAGGGCTTAGGCTCCTTACACGGGCCTTCAGTTGCTTGCTTGTAGAGACCATAAAATTTGAGCATCATTTCATGAGATGGTTGATAAGGACCTAAAAGAAGGTAAAAAAATAGGCTTACCATATGAACATTTAAAAAAAAATTACAGTACTTACTATGGTAATGGGATTTATAGGCTGCAAATAGACTAAAAAATCAAAACTTTCAAATTTGAATGCTGTTCAAAACTAAACTCTAAGTGGTAAAAGAAAAGGGAAAAACTAGTATGACTATCCTATTTTATGTAGACTTGTTAAAAAAATGCTTTTATAATGTTATGAAGTAAAATTTTAGCATAAATCCCTATAGTAAGAACACTACAATCCTGCTTGTAGAATTTTTCCGACAAGCATAATCTGAATGTATTTGATATTAATACTACTCATAAATACAAATATACCATGTTTGTTACCTACTATGGTACTGGTATATAGAACCTATATCCTTTTCTAAATTAATGGTTTTCAAACTATACTTAGGCAAGTTATTAAAAATTCATTCAGGGAATAAAGATTGTTTTTATTTTTCAAGAGATCTTCTAGGTCAACCCTGAGAAGAAAAGCAGCGGCAATTTCCTTCTTTCTGTTCTTTGCTGCGTTTTATGAGTAAAGTACTGTATATTATTTTATCTTTATGAAGCAAAAGTTAATAAAGGTATGTAAAACCTTCGCAGAACTTTTATGGGGAACTGGGAATGAACTTCAAACTGGTAAAATAAAAAAAATATTTTTCATTAATTTTTTTTTATCTTATTTGCACTTGCGCTCACCCATCACACTGAGTGACCCAACCTCGCACACCGAAGTGACTTTGCATCTGCGTTGCTCAGTGCAGTATACATTTTTGTTTGTTTTTCATTTTTTTTTTTTAAATATAGCTAATATTTTAATGATATGTTCAGAGTGATTTTTTTGCACAATAAATGATCTCTTAAATACAGGGTTTCGGAGCCGGAGCTGGAGTCGGAGCCGGTGGAGCCAGTGAATTTTGCTTACCTGGAGCCGGAGCCGGAGCCAGAAACCTTGAAAATACGGCTCCATGGTCTGGCTCCGGGCGATATATTGCTACCTAAATTGTTATTTGTTAAATATAGGTTTAGTTGCAAATTATAATTCTTGTAATATATTACGAAAAATGGTACCATAGGATTCTTGGATTTTATGGAGGTGTGGGAGTTGCAGGAATAATCTGCAAATTTCCATTTTTAACCATTAAATATTTGGGAAGATTTGTCTTAACAACACTTAATTATATAGGTAAAAATTTTTTATGGCGGTGGAGACCTTAGGTAGGTAGGTACTAACTATTTATCTAAGTAAATAATATACCTATTAAAAATTTAAAGTAAATAATATAAGTAAATAATATAACCTATTAAAAATTTAAAAACTGAATTTTTGAAATATTCAGCTCTTTTTCAAGCCAAGTTGGCTTTCATGAAGCTTTCAAGTTTCAACACTTAAAAAAAGATGCATATATTATCTCAGAAAGTTTGTTTGTTACTATTTTCCATACGAGAATTCTTTAGTTTGAACTTTGAACTAATAGGAGGCAAGTTTCTCTAATTTATATAAGCTACCATTGTTAATAAATATTTAATATCATTTAGTTTTCATCATTTTCCTTTAGTTATTTAAATAACTTCATTCTATCATTATATTTGCCTAATTTAAAATCATAAGAAATTTAAATTTTGAGTATTAAAGTGATTTAATAATAAAATATTTTTGTGCAATATTTTAAATTGGACAATTAGTTATATAAATCTAGATATTTATTTTATAATTAACAGAATTTACTATAAAAGAGCCAGAGCCGGAGCCAGACTGTAAAAAATTTCTGCTCCGGAGCCGGAGTCAGAAGTTTTTTTACCGGCTCCGAAACCCTGCAGAGTTAAATAAATGTTTTAAATACAAGTTATATTTTAAAGATATCTTTGTAGTAATAATGATGATTACTATTGTGCAATATATTTTCTAGTACAATAAAATAATGCTCAAATTTTTTCATTTACGTTCAATTAGCATCTCTTTGATACTTTCACAACAGATTTTTAGAATCTGCATTACAGTCAACTGCGTGCTGATAATGGAAATTCTAATACTTGATTACAACTACTACTTTAGTGATTAAGTATTCTTAGATATATGAGAAAGAGAGACTGTGAAAATGGACAGGCTCAATAGGGGAGGGGGGCACTATTAGAAAAGAGAGTCATTTCACTGTTCATTAAGAGTTGACATTCATGCAATTACTTACATTTAAATTCCAAGCAGGAAACCTGAAATGTGCTACTTATTTTAGATCCCAATTACCCAACAGAATAAGGAGGTACGGTAGGTAGTTTCTATAGACTGGATACAAATTTCTATAAAGTAACAACACCCACAGTAGTAAATAGGCTTATGCCTGCTTAAAATACAAATAGACCAAGTTAGCAAAATTTTAAATTTTAACTTGGTAAAAATATTTTAATATGAAAATTGGTTAACTTTTTTTATGCGAATCTGCATCTACATATTTGTAATGTGGAGGTCCTTCCTTAACTTCCTAGTTTTCTACACAACATTTAATCATTAGCTATACGAATTTGTGACCTATTCTCACATCTGACAATGATACAAAACCACTAGCTACGAGGTTGCCACCTCATTTTTGGCAAAATTGAAATCAATTAGAAACTGTTCATTTCATACATTAGGCCTATCAGAATGAATCTTATGCCCAGGTTAGGTGTGCAGTAAGTTAGATGGTAGTTCTAGGTTAGGGTGGTGTGCATATCCACAGCACTTCCAACATGCTTCAGACTGTGGATGTTTGCAGATGTGAATATCATATTACCATTTTAATGATTTTAGTCACACTTTTCACTGTTTCATGAATGTGGGACATCACAGCACGAAACTTGGCCTTGGAATATGCCAACATGCGAATATTGCATCCAGTTTTTCTGAAATGTGTTCATCAGTATGGAACTCCTCAAACTTTTCAGCACTTAAGACCAAATTCACTCACTTGAAGTCTTCTGTTATCCCATAACACTAAGCTCAGTAATGAAACTGGCTGACAGGTTGAACCATATATATCTGTTATAAATTGTAACTTTGTGGAGTTGTCTAGCCTGGTTTGGATGGGTTTGGAGACAGCATTATATACTACACATGAGGATGTTATAATGAAGGCACACTTTTAGCCAGTAATGAGGTGCAATGCTGGCCATTAAGCACATGTGAATTCCATGTCCTCAACAGGGGAAGTGGTAAATCATCAAGGGCCAGCATTTCTGCAATAGTATAGTCAACTTTGTGATTTCACATTCTTGCTGTCCTATATTTTTGCCTTTTTCAAACTATTCAGCCATTGTACCTTAACTGACTTCAGTTTTTGCTTGCTGCAGTGGAATCAGTGGTATTTTTTATTTTTATTTTTGTCACTTTTTCCAGTTCATTAAATTCTTTCCCATGAATTGAACAGAAATGATTCTTAAGGTTTACTGTACTGCACACCTTCTGAGAATAGATTTTCTGACAAATAGAAATGAAGTATTTCCAAGAAATAACTAAATTTGCAATGATAAATTGGTACCTAAGAAAATGGTATTTTTTAAAAAAATTTCTGAATTCTGAAACGAACAAAAATGTAGCACCATAAAAATTAAAAACAAATGGCAAAAACAGCGCAAATAAAATTTAAAGCCATCTTCTGGGCAAACTATTTTTTGCTAACTTGTTCTAAACTCATCAGTTATCTTCCTTTGGGCAAGCTGACCTAGCTAATAATGTTTGCACGCAAAATCTGGCACTGATGCCTCAACCCACATCGTTGCAATTTAAATCATATCAATGCAGCTAAACTCCAGTACTGTTAGGCTAGTGGAATGGACTCATAAAAATAAGTAAATAAATATAAGAATTTACTTTATTTTATCTGTAAGCAAATTAAAGTCCTAAATAAGAAATGGACAAATATATATATATATATATATAAATAAATAAAATAAATAAATAAAATAAATAAATAAAATAAAATAAGTAAAAACTACTTAGGATTTGATAATTTAATTATTTGTTCAGATTATTGTACCAGGTACTGGAACAAGGAAACTACAGTTTGGCTCATTGGGTCATTTGCAGTGGATTAATCCTTTAGGAGCAGTAAAACTTCCAGTGTAGGATCTGGTAAATTTCTGCCAAAATCCTCAATTTTGTGAGGATTTCACATTAAATTATAGTTCTCCTTTATGTAGCCATTCATTTTTTTGTAGCTCAATAAAAGAGTAAACTCTAAACTAGGCCCTAAGCAAGAATACATTGAGGCAAAAGTGATCCATCATGACAGGTGATCAAATGAGCATTTTATTTATTAAATAAGAAAGAGTGGGAATGAGGGATAAAAACCCAGAAGGTTACAATTAGCCAACTCTTGAAATTTAAGTTCTATATTTTTTAAACAAATATTGTTAACAGAGGACAAAATCTTATGCAAAGGCAAGGTCTTTATAGGGTGTAATTTATTTCAGTGCAACCAGACTGCAAAAATCTTGCGTACATTCCTATTTTTGACAAAATTTTCACTTTCCAAATTGTTAAAGTTTCATGCAATATGAAAAATTCTGGTATATATTATTTCAAAATATTACATCAACCACTTTAGAAAGAAAATACTTGTTAATTTTTGTTCAAACTTTAATCCTACATTTCAGGCTTAAGTGATTTGAATTAAAACTCTCACCTAACATATTAAGCAAGAGGATGTTATAGAAAATTTCTCACATATTATTGGAAAATTCAAGCAAATTTTGCAGTCTGGCAGTACAGTATCTAAGAAATTCTTCAAATGTATCCAAGTATATCGTGACACAACTACATAATCTAGCCTACTTGTACTTACAATGAAGTTTGTGCAAACTGGATAGGTAAATAAGAGCCTATCCTCAATTTATAAAATCTGGCCAAAACTAGTAGGCTACTATTAGGGGTACAGTAGAGTACTGTACTCTGGAGGAAAATGAACTACTTTTCAGAGTTTTCTAAGCTAACTTTTTAAAACAGTGTTATGGAATAAACACTACTGAAATTTGCATTATTAAAATAAAATAATACACACAAGCCAACATAGTCAACTTTAAAAAAAAAAAAATTACCAGTTCACTTTATCCCAAACACAGGGTAAAATTTTTAGCCAGTGTTCACTTTACCTCAGCTGTCTTTATTAAAGAGTGAGTGAACTACCTTTCAAACTTAAAAAAAATTCTAGCCATTTAGTACGGTACCTAAAGATTTTTCTGTAAGGGGTAAAGTAAAAGTAGTCTTATTTTATTAAAAATGTTAAGGATGTTCTAGATTTTTCTGGATGGCATTGGAAAGCTTCCCAGTTTCTAGATTGGTGAAATGTATTGGCCTAATATGAAATTTGCCAGTTTCTAAAGTTTTCCGGATAGTTGTTTGCCAGATAGTGCAGGTTTTACTGTATATATATACACACCAGTATATTATTAGGTATTAAATTATATACCCATAATTTTAAACTTTTTGTAGTCATTTTCTTCTTTTGATGAATATATTTAATGAATAAAATGCTACAACACTTGCTGTATAATATAGTAGTATAGCCTAAATTAGGGTTGCCAAGTTAATTGGAAATACAAGATAGCTTTGGGTTGGACCATGAAACTTTGTCGAACACCCAATTTGTCCACACTCTACAAGTCTATACTCAAATACTTGCACTTCTTCACTTCAGTAATGTCACTACTGTCACTGTGTAGTAGTTTTCCTTACAAAAGTAGTTAAACTTTATAGTTATTTGGAATTTGTTTTCCATTGCATCCATATACACTTTATGTGGCCAGCGCCGGCCTTAGGATATTTCGGGCCCTGTGCAGAGTATACTGTACGGGCCCCCATGACACAAGTCAAATTGTTTTTCATTGCTAATCATTTTATTTTAGTAGATTGTTAACAAGTACAAGAAGTAAAATTTAACTATACAAGTGCACCTGTAACAGAATACCAACAGACCAACAGCCTTTACTATTATTACTACTTATTACTTTATTATTATCAAATATTTAAACTATCATAAGAGGTTTCAACCAGCGCCGGCCTTAGGATATTTAATTAGGAATAGGATAATTCAATTTAATTAGGATATTCAACAAAAGTAAATACACAAAATAAAGTTTGTAAATATACAAAAAAGAAAATAACTTAATCAACTACAAATGAATATTTGGCAATTGTAATATAAGAATACTAAAACATAAAAGAATTAACTAGATTTAATAAAAATAAACAAACCAATTGCAGGTATATATAAGTAACAAAAATCTTTTCATTAAAATCTATCTACCGTTTTAAATGACTAAGAAAAAAAGAAAAATCAAGCTAATACACAAATATATATTACACAATATTACACAAATATATAATGTTACTTCTTCACAGAAAGGGAACTTTCCTTGCTTTCTATGCTGCAAATTCTTTTATTAATTCACTGTAGTCGAGAGTTCGTCCAACTTCATGTTCAACTGATATCAGTGCCAAGCCAATCAGCCAGTCCTGTACCATTGAAGAGTGCAAGTAATTCTTAATAAATTTCTGTGAAATTTTTGGGCCCCCCTAAGTTGCGGGCCATGTGCGACCGCACAGTTCGCACACCCCTAAGGCCGGCACTGATGTGGCATAGGGTACTGTCCAAATACAAAATAGAGCCAAAATAAGGTGACTGGTTAGGTTAGGTGGTTAGGTTAGATTAAGTTAGGTTAGGTTGTGTTTAGCATGAATGCAAACTTTTCTGGTCGATTTTGAGGTGTTTTGCACGAATCTACCATCTGTTTCCTGTGCAAATGCATAGTTTTCGAGATGACGATATCTCGAAAACTACGCATTTGCACAGGAAACGGATGGCAGATTCATGCAGAGCACCTCCAAATTGACCAGAAATATTTGCTTTCATTATAGAGAGACTGGGTCAAAAAACGAATAATTACCAAATTCTTACATAGTTCATCGCTAGATGGTGCCACCTCCTATTATGGCAATGATAGAATACCCCTTCAAAAAAAATTTTTTTCAATAAAATAACTATCTCATAAACTAAACATTTGCGACGGAAATGTTATTGATAAATATTGGTTAATATTCATTTTAATGCTTTGTTCGTTTTCGATAGGAGACATTCTATGACAATTTAACATATACATTCGTATTCAGGACACCTTGAAACCTCAGGGAAACTGATAAAAATCAAGGAAATGTAATAATTATTTTTTATGAAAAAAAAAAAAATTTAGACGTAAAAAGCAGCCATTATAGGCCACATTGACCGAGTATTTAGCTCTTAACGCTGTTAAAATTTTAACGAACGTTGCCCTCTCCAGTTTAATGGGGAGACATCTCGTGGCAAAATTAGGAAACATAGGTCAAAACAACCAATTACATCTCGTTTTGGTTTCACGTGACCTTATCCGACCAATCAGAGACGTACATTTTGAATCTCTCATAATACATACTCATTCAAGAATGCTTTAGTCTGGTTTTCATTATGGTTTGCGGAGGTTGCGATTGCCTGGGTTTTTGGTACCTTGGAACGCAGTTCCAAAAAACTACTGTTGTTTGCGGTTCCTCAGAGAGACGCAACAACTCTTGTTCGCCTGATCCAGCAACATATTAGGCCTGGGACTACAATCTATTCCGACGAGTGGCGTGCGTATTCTCAACTTGGAAATCTAGGCTACATTTACCGGACAGTCAACCATTCACAGCAGTTCGTGGAAGACACCGTTCACATTCAAAATATTGAGTGTTGTTGGAAAGACGTGAAGAGCTGGATATTACGGTCTGGCAACAAAACCCAATCAGTTTAGGTTAGGTTAGGTCTGTTTAGGTTAGGTTAGGTCTGTTTAGGTTAGGTTAGGTTAGGTCTGTTTAGGTTAGGTTAGGTCTGAACCAAAACACATTTTTCTGGTGTTTTTTGGTGTGATTTGCTCAAATCTGAACTTCGTTTCTTTGGGAAATGAGCCATTTTTGAGAAATTTTCAATTTTAAAATTTCTCAAAAACGGCTCATTTCCCAAAGAAAACGAAAGTTCAGATTTGAACAAATCACACCACAAAACACCAGGAAAATGTGTTTGGTTCAGAAAGGAGGAAAAGCACTAAAACGAATAATTACCTAAATATTTTGTACATGTTGAGACATTAATGAACCACCCCTCAAAATTGTCGGGAAATATTCTGGGCTGAAAAGTAACATACCAATTAATCTTCGTTCAAACCACACCAAAAACCATCAGAAAAACAGAGTTTTGATTTACAAAGCCTGTAATGTATACTTTTAAAAATTTACCAAACTGGGTGCCAAGTCATCAAAATAAGAAATATTTTGGTGCAGTATCTGCCAAATTATGGAAACTGGGCAGGTCTGATGTACAATCTATGGATTCATAATAGAGATTCAGACTATGAGCAAAAAGAATGATGAAACAAAGGTTTTAAATTACCATCTTTAGGAAGACTTCGAATAACATTAACAGCAGCATTAAATTTATCTTCAATCATATTTTCTTGCATGATGAAAACCTAGTTGTATTTTGTAACTTGGTAGGCTATCTCTGTCAACTTTCCAGTTAAACTGTACTTGTTGTGATAATTATGAGGCTCTTAATTCATATTTCACGAGAAACATTTTCAATTTGTGGTAACTTTTGGCATCTTTATCAACATTCTCACGAAACCAAACAAAACTATTCTATTTACAGTAAAAAAATCATTGTTCCCTTATCGGAGTTCGGAGAGCGATAGCTAACCCATTCTTGTTCTTCTTATTAAATATTATGGTTTCGATTCGTTGGAGAGATTTCTATAATAGCATAGTCTATATAAATTATATACACTACAGTATATGTCACTATATATATACACGAGTATATATGATACACAAAGACCGTGCATGAAACAAGGAACTCTTCTGGTAAAATTAAATCCACTATCGTCCGAATAAGTAATGGTAAATGACAAATACTATAGCTTTTTTTTTCTTTTTCATGATGTCAGCCCGACGTGGGCAACAGGTCACTCGCAAAGAGGCCCCAAATATATAGCTTCCCTCACCAGATCCTAGATCCTGTCCCAAAGCTGGTAAGGGAAGCTATATAGGGTGTCCATAAATTATTCACCCCATTATAAGCCTTAATAAATTCGTTATTATAGGAGCTATCTTAAAACGGTTTGCGGCAATTAATAACACAACTCAAGAATTTTTTTTCTTTATTTCGCAGAACATCCAATAGGGGCACAATTTCGACAGTGAAGGAGAAAGCAATTTTTCTTCCATGAGAACACTGTGAAGGCTACAAATTACCTAGATATGCTTGAATGGTATGCTGCACCTCAGCTTGAGGCAGGGCCGGATTAAGACCTTTAGAGGCCCTAAGCACTTAAAAGATTTTGGTGCCCCATATATATGTAATTCAAAATATAAATAAAAATAAACCATAAAATAAAATTTTATTTTTTGAAATGAAACAAAACTTACAGTAAGATGGAAAATAATGTTTATTTTTGTATACTTCCACTTCATTTATATTTGAAAAGTTTTCTCCTACTTTTTTTAATTGCAAAGTCTTTGATCAGATCCTCAAAACTAATCTTACGTAACACATCTGCTTCTATACTTAGTAGAGATAAGGCATCCAGCCTGCCTTGTTGCATAGTTGTTCTGTTGGTATTTTTAATATACTTCAACTGAGAAAATGAACGCTCAGCTGAGCAATTTGTGACCATTAATGTTAAAAATATACGAAAGGCAATTTCTACATTTGGGAAGGCACACTCAATATTGTCTTCTACAATTATTTTATAAAGTTCAGCATGACTGAATCTTGTTTTTACATTTACTATAGCACACGAAAATATTTAATCTATATGTATTTTTAATATGGCGCTCAAAGATTTGATATAAACAAAATAATAACGCAAAGCGTAAAGTGTGTGATTACAACGAAATATATTTATTCTCTCAAAAGGGTTGTTGTTCACTACAAATTCAAACAATGAAAAAAAATAAATACTATATATGAATATATATAATTCAGTTTTCAACAGCTTATAGGCTATAAGCCGCGATTATAATAGTATAATAAATCCATGGTAAATCCGACAATGGAAAATTTCTGTGGTGCCCCCCTTCCCTTGATGCCCTAAGCACGGGCTTATTTTGCTTAATGGTTAATCCGGCCCTGGCTTGAGGATATGCAGCCCCGTGTGTTCTTTCAGCAAGATGGGGCACCGCCACACTGGGGATTAGAAGTGCGGAGGTTCCTCAATGAAAAGTTCCCTTCTCGTTGGATCGGGCGAGATGGCCCTATTCCATGGCCTCCTCGTTCCCCGGATATCACGCCTCTGGATTTCTTTTTATGGGGCTACATAAAGGACAGAGTGTATGCAAAGAAGGTTAATAACATGGTATTATTCTACTATTACACCCGTCTAACGTCCAGCAATTATTATATGTTCATTAAGTAGATTTTTAATTCTAAGACACTTTCCTTCTATAGCGTTTCCGTCGCAAATGCTTCGTTTTCGAGATATAAACATTTTTTTGGTGTGTATCTAGTGTGTTTGTACGTTCGTTTGTGTGTTCGTACCTTCGTGTGTGTGTTCGTTTGTGTTGCCGTCACATGTCTGCCCAATCAGAGCGCTCCATCCATTTCGAATTTGAATTAGTTTGCTACCGGAATGGCTTCGTGTGACATGTGTTCGTTCGATTATTACCGCTGTATTGTCGCTTTCTATGAAAATTTAGAAAAAAGTGTTGTTTCTGCTTGCTCACAGTGTTCTACCGACAGTAGTGAAGTGTCCACATTGTAAAATGGAGTGCACATATCGTCAAGACCAGAAACTGTGGCCTTGTAGAAAAAGTTAGGTTGTGCTTAAAACGAAGAAAAGACGGTACTGTGATTATTCTCTTAGATTTTAAAGGTAATTCCTGTTTTTCTTTTAGGTTAGGATAGGTTAGGTTTAGTTAAGTTAGGATAGGTTAGGTTGTTAGGTTAGGTCAGGATAGGTTAGGTTAGGTCAATTTTGAAGGTGAAATTTGTTTTTCCTATGGTTTTTGATGTGTTTTGAACGAATCTGACTTCAAAACCGTCGGAAATGACTCGTTTTCTGTGATTTCCCCCACATTGCCGGCTGGGAGGGGGGGGTATCTCAAAAACGAGTCATTTCCGACGGTTTTGAAGGTCAGATTCGTTCAAAACACATCAAAAACCATAGGAAAAACATAAATTTCACCTCGAAAGGGAGACGGGTGTAATACTGTACATTTACCAATAACATCACAGAATTAAGACACCGGATTGAAGAGACATTAGCTTCCATCACGCAAGACATGCTTCTTAATGTTTGGAACGAAATCATCTTTCGCCTTGATGTTCTGCGTGCTACCAATGGGGCTCACGTGGAGGTTTACTGAATTAAAACAAAAATTTCTTGAGTGTGTTATTAATTGCCGCAAACCGTTTTAAGATAGCTCATATAATAACGAATTTACTAAGGCTTATAATGGGGCGTCTTTGCGAGTGACCCATTGCCCACGTCGGGCTAACATCATGGAAAAGAAAAAACTGTATTTGTCATTTACCATTACTTATTCAGACTAGAGTGGATTTAATTTTCCCAAAAGAGTTCCTTGTTCCATGCACGGTCTGTGTGTATCATAAAAAACCTCAGGGGACCATTCCGAGTTCAATCCCACGAGTGTATATATATATATATATATATATATATATATATATATATATATATATATTATATATATATATATATATATATGATAATGATACGATAGTGATGACAAACTTTATTAGCAGGAAATAAACCCCATAAAATAGTATAATATACCTGAAGGTAATAACCGATAAGCAGGGCCGCCGAGAGGGCGGGGAAGCCGGGATAAATCCCCGGGGCCCGGATCTCTAGGGGGCCCGGTAAAAGGGGGGTATAAAATCTAAAAATATTAATAAAGCAATTGATTAAATAACAGAGGGGAAATATAATTAATGACCATACATTTTATAGAGATTATCATAGTCAAACTGAAACAGATAAAATATTATCTGCGGTCCACCAATGCCCAAGACCGACTGACAGATCTGGGAACCATTGTAATTGAAAGACAGTTAGCCCGTATTTTAAATTTCATCAGAATCATTTACCACTTTGTTAGAGAGAAGGCAAAGAAAGTACACTCATAATTATGAAAATCTTGCAGTAAACAATTGTCTTGCCTGCATGGACTGGTACTGCATTTGTAAATTGTATGGTGATGAATTAATATAATTGATTCGAAAAATAAAATGGCCATTTTCCTCTGAGTTGTTTATTCATACTATATGTTTTGAATAGTGACTTAGACATATAATCAGTTTGCTTGTTATGTACACAAAAAACATTCATAATAAAATACTGAGTAAACAGGGGGGCCCTGAGGGGGGGCCCATATACCAATCCTTCCCCGGGGCCCTGGTCAGCTCTCGGCGACCCTGCCGATAAGATAAATCAAACAATAATAAATTTAAAAAACTAAAAATTATGACTAAAAGATAAATAAAAATAAGACACGTACTGAACCAAGTAATAATAAGAACTACTCACAGCTAAGCCTACAAAAAAGAAAAAATGGAAATATAAACAAAAAGTACACTTAGCGACAATATCAACAGAAGGGTAAAATTCCGCAGAACACTTTTACCTTCATTTTATTATGATATCCGCGGAAGATTCTTCTCTGTCAGAGTAATACACAAATGGAACTCTTTACCATCCAGTGTAGGTTGCTCCTCCAATATACTTTCTTTTAAGAGCTTTCTAGGAGGGTATCTAGGTGACCAACTTTTCACTTTTACTGAGTGATACACACTTTCCCAGCTTACAACACGCTTTCCATAAATTCTTTAAGCTATTATCTTTTCTTTTATTGACTTACTGGGTTGGCGTGTTGACAGTTTTGGGGTTCCCTGACATCTCTGCCTTGGGAACCAAACCAGGTAAGAAAACATCACCCTATATTACATACCAGAAAATAATCTCCTGGTGTATTTTCATAGAATCTGCTATCTGTTGTTGTGCAGTTGAGCAGGTTTAGAGATAAATAATTTTTCTTTGAAGAAATGTCTATCTCGAAAGCTGCTCAATTTCACAAAAAAAAAAAAAAAAAAAAAAAACGGATAGCAGATTCTGTTAAAACGCTTCAAAATACATGACAAATATTTTCTGGTATGTAATTTAATTTTCTTATTGTAATCTAACCTAACCTAACGTAAACTAATCCCCGTAAACGCTAGTAGTATAGCTGCAAAAGGGAGAGTGCAGGAATGTTGCAGGTTATTATGTAATGTTGCAAAGGGGGGTGGGGGTTGTTGCAAAGGGGGGTGGGGGGAAAACTTGGAGGCGGCGTTATCCACCAAGAGAAAGGAGGAGGAGGAGAGAAAGGAGGAGAGGTGTTCACCTGGCAGGAGCCAAGTGCACATTAAGACTTCAGCCGAGTTGGCGTTGTTTTATAGGCTCCTAATCAGCCAGTTGGCGTAAATGGCTTGAGTTGCCAGATACCGCGATACCATTGTATACATTATTATAGACTCCTAATCAGCCAGTTGGCTGTAAATGGTTGCCAGATACCTCTTTTTAGCAGTATTATTGCATACATTATTATTATATACGCCTAATCAGCCAGTTGGCTGAGTTGCCAGATAGCGCCATGTATTCCATTGTATACACTATTATAGACTCCTAATCAGCCAGTTGGCTGGTTGTCAGATACCTCTTTTTAGCAGTATTATTGCATACATTATTATTATATACGCCTAATCAGCCAGTTGGCTGAGTTGCCAGATAGCGCCATGTATTCCATTGTATACATTATTATAGACTCCTAATCAGCCAGTTGGCTTAGAAGGCTTAAATATTGCCAGATACCATTGTATACACTATTATAGACTCCTAATCAGCCAGTTGGCTTAGAAGGCTTAAATATTGCCATACCTGTTGTATACATTATTAGAATACCGGTGGTAGAAGGCATAACAATAAACAACATTGCATCATTCTTTTTATTATAAATATATAGAAAATAAATATACATTTGAGGAATATGCGTATAACAGAAATATATACACACACACAATTATGGATATATATATATATATATATATATAAATAAAATATACATTTCAAATAAATATACATTTGAGGAATATGCGTATAACAGAAATATATACACACAATTATGGATATATATATATATATAAAATAAATATACATTTCATATACACTTCAATATGTACATAACAGAAATATATACACACAATTATATATAAAATAAATATACATTTCAAATAAATATACATTTCATAAACATTTCAATATGTACATAACAGTACAGGAGAAATATACACACACACACACACACACACACACACACACACACATTATGGTGATATATAAAATAAAATATACATTTCATATACACTTCAATATGTACATAACAGTACAGGAGAAATATCAAGCAAAATATATATATATATATATATATAAACACAAATCAATAGAAATATGCGTATAATCGTCAAGCAAAATATATATATACAATTCACTTTTTTTTCAAAATACTAAAATCGGTCTTAATCGAGTTTACAATTACATCATTATTGCTCTGCATTACGCAGTCTATGCGGCTTAATAATATTTCACCGCTTAAAGTATAGGGAAACCTGTATTCGATATGAATGGCTTTCATATCGTTCAGTACTATTTTTGTCCCCACTTTACAACCGGTTGGCAAGTCATCTTTAAATACGTCTAGAATACAATCAAAAGCACGCACAAAGAGTTCATCGTTAGCTACATTATTAAACGCAAGTTTATAAGAATGCTTTTCCAATCGAGGGTTTATTTCTACCGACTCGAGCTTTTCAATCGTGAACTCTTCACTCAACATAGCGGCAATTGAAATAATCTTCTAAATCGTTACGACAACTGCGCGTTATATAAAGAAATAGTTCTTCAGGGTGAACGGTGTAGGTGAGCTCAGCCTTGTACCGATCAATTGCTTTGTACCAAAGTTCATGGTATTTCAAAGAGTCTAAACTTTTTAAATAAACATCCAGCACTAGACCATTCTCACCAGTCCTACACTCGGTAAACCCATCGAGCAGAGCAGTGTATGCGTATTCAAGAACTGTATCAAAATAAAGCATATCCGTAACACGCGCGTCTAATATAGGTTTCAGTTTACGGAATCCGACGATTTCAAACATTCTGTCGAGGATGAAACGGTTTCGCGTAGGAATAAGAGCGTTATTATCAGAAGCATTCTTCCACATCAGCCTTATATCAATGCATGGCCGATCGTTATTTATACACAACGTACATACAACGGCGTATGAGGGCGCGTCACTAATCTGCTCTCTTCTTGTACCTACGTTAGCAGGTATTTTATAACGATCTTCACACCACTTATCAACTATCACAAAGATTCTATTCATCTCCTCGATACTTAAATAAACCCGTTTGTTTGTCGGTCTACATTCCGTTTCCAGTACATAGCTAATGGTACCGGAATTACGCCTGAACACGCGCAACGATTTCGTCACGGACACATCGTACGAGGCGTTGAGAATGCTGCTCAAAGGAAGTTCCATCGTATTCGAGGAGCGCACGTCTACTCGGTTCAAGCTCTGAGATAACTATGAGCCGTGTGAGGCACAGGCAGGAACGGTTCGACGGGCGGCTGACTCGATGATACGTGAATGGGCATGTTCGTACGACTCGAATTGTTGCACATATTTGTTTTTCCGTTTCGTCACTACCAGCCTACGCACTTTGGATAAGAACTAGGCGCTAATCATCTCCACACTCCGGCGCACTATTTGAGAGGAACATATGCTCATATTTTTCCTTTCTACCCATCAAACGATACTCGTCTCTAAAATCTGTTAAAAACTCACGCATGGCACTAGCCACAACCTCACTATGAACCTCATCATGATATACGTTAATATAGTGATAAAAACACCTAAGATTGTCCATGATCACGAGATTCACATTTTCAGACGTAGGGTATGAGTAATCGACATGGTGTAGCATGACGTATACCGCTTGTCACACCACCCATCCACAAGGCTCATTATCCATACCTGCTGCTTCTCTTCTGCACGCGTTGTTTCTTTTACTTCACGGTGTATGTGAGACTTTATAAAGTTTAGCCCTGCAGCATACTTCAGCACATCGTCTGTGCAACGAAAGCCTTCAACAGTCTCACCAGAACATCCGTAGAGTATTTGTACATCTTGGAACTTCGCACAATCCAATGTGGTTTTAAAAGAGGCATAGGAGGGGGGAATAGGAAGTTTTTCGGTATCCACCACATCCTCACACTTTACTGAATACCATTTCATAAACGTTGTGCAAGCGATATTAAAGGTAGCCATTTCAATATACGTCTGATCTGAATACACGTCTGATCTCTCGGGCTTACTGCGGTCGACTGACCACGCAGGGACTCCCAGATAGTAGCATGACTCACGCAGTGGGCGGAGCTTAGAACTTTCACCTACACACACACACACACACACACACACACACACACACAAAGGAGAAAGTGAAACGCTATTTGATTTATTGAGATATTCATATATTTACAAATACGATTCGAGATATTCAAGTTATATATATATATATTTACAAATAGATACGATTATATACAAGACGTGTGAGTTAGAAGCATCATTGGTATCCAAAGGGTACGGTATCATAGGTGCCAGGTAACTGGTAACGTTTCCTATAGGTGTTACGGCACACCATCGTACCCCTAAGTTCCTTCACGCCTCCCAGCTTCTGCGCCCGAAAATTGTGGGTGCCTACAATTAGTTGGTGAGGTTGCAAACATACTAGATCCTTCAACGACTCAAAGTTAACAACCTCCCGATTCGCATGGTTGAGCGTAATACCCTTTGCCTTCACGATATATTTCATTTCATCCCCTACCCTGACCCGTACCCCATAAGTCTTAGGTCCTGTTGAGATAAAAGAGTCGGCGTATGCGTCGTCCCCATACTCATCCTTGATCTCATCAGTGAGCTCGCCGAGGAACTCCCCAATAGCGGGCATGTAATCACCCTCCCTCTCTGTGAATATCACGCTATCTGTATCGGCATACAATACTCTCCGCCCAAGAGAATGCAATAGACCCCAAAGTTTTATACGGGCGTAGGCTGTTGTGAAGCTCGCCACAGGTATGTTTGTAACCCTTGAGGTATCTGTGGCAAATTCAGTGTTGTTGTACTTTATTACGTAAGTATTACCTACATTCACGATCTCCATGACCTCTTTATCGGGGGCATTGGCATAATCCCAGACATCGCTATAACTTTGTGCCAAATGAATGTTCCCTCTGCCGGTATTCTGCGCAAATTTTCCCCATAGACTGTTTAGACACAATTTGCACTAAAGCGCTTGCCAGGATTCTTTACAATTTGGACACGATCAAGTTGTATACCTTCGCGGTCGCGGTAACGTTGAATATAGGCAGACTTTTCATCTTCGGTATCAACTCCTCGCGGATACCCTGATGCTTCAACCTTATCCTTCAAAAAGGCGTTTATATATGGTGTGAAAAGGTTGGGGAGCTTCTGAAACCTCCACACCTCGTGTATCTTCAGTATTCTATAACCATGGCGTACGGCTAGGGCCAGCTCAGGACTTGTATATACGCCTCTGATCTTACGCTGGTGGGGTATATGGTTACATTCGCCGTTATCCTCTTCCGCGCACTTCACGCACAGGGGAAACATGAGCTTGTCGTCGATAACGACAGGTAAGATCGGCATCCATAAATTGCGTGGGGGGAGTACGTCTACGAAAGAGAGCCCAAAGTAATGATCATTCAAATTTTTTGAAAATTCATTGATGGAGGGTAGGCTAGGTCCCACCAGTTTCTCAGGAGCGCCCACGGGGTACGGATGGCTCTTCATCACGTATGGGTATAAAGAACAGAAATCGTAGTAATGGAGCTTCACGCCCTCCGTAGGTGGAAGTATAGTCTGAAAGGATTTGTACGTCCTCCAAACAAGCTATCACCACATTTGAGAGGATCCAGCACCATTGAACGCTTGATCGTTTTTATTTCCTCACGGTATACATCGTCTGTCTCCATCCGTGCATCATATTCATGCTCCCACAAGACTTTGTGAGTGAACTGTGATCCTATAAGTTGATCGCGGGTGCGGGTCGATGCAAGACAGTCGGCAGGAGACCTACCGTTGATATCTCCGGTGACTCGCACTCAGGACGGGGGCATCCATGCCACCAGCAACCGTTAAAGGAGTACACAGTCTTCACACCAGTGACACGGTTTTCACTTAACCCATCAACCCAAAAAACACGTCCATTAATCTTAATGGGTACTTCACCCGTGTTGCGGGCGTGCTTTATGTATACACCTGTTTGTTGCTGCAGGTGTATGAGCCAGTAAATAGCCTTGTGTCCGTAACTGCGGGGGTTGTTTCGGTGAATAATGGCTAAGGTGTCTTTAGGCATGAAGTTATTCTTGAACACCGTAAAACATAATGATGCGATGGTGGTTGCGACTTGCAGTGGATCGCATTTGAAACGGGCTATGTACATACTTCTAAAGGCCTGGAAACATACTCTAAGCACGCGCACATCATTCACGCAATAACGCTCACATTCATCAGCTATATTATAAGGGTTACTTTCATTAAAACTGTCGTAGTATCGATCAAAGTCTTCACGTTCATCCATGCAGTCAAAATAATGTTTGGGGGGTGGTGGGCCTACGTAGTTTAAAGTCTCGCTGGTGAGGAAAGTGTATGGGAAGTATCCTTTGGAAACTTCAGCTGCTACTCCCATCACCTTGGGTAGCTTTGCTAATTTACAAGGTGTGAATAATAAAGTATCTTTAAATTGTACATTGCCTCTTATCTGCATCTGTATTAATTTGTTGCCTCTTTTCAATGGATCACCTGTAAATATCTCAGAGGATTCGTGTTCAAGCAACTCCTTATAAAGGAACTGCGTGTCAAACTTTGCCCCGTTATGGGCGAGAATATACACAGTCATTTTTTTGAACTTGTCGGCTAACTTGACAATATAGGACACAAATAGTTTCACAGGACTATCGCCGACATTCGTTTTAAAAACGTTTGTCCGTTTACCGCATTTGGGGCACTCGTCACATTCGATACCCATACACTCATCACAGATGGTCTGGCTCACAAGTAAATGTGGAATTACCTCTTTGGTTTCAGCGTTCGTATATGTTTCTATATCGTAGTACACAGTTATACAAGGGTTATTTTTAGGCTTAGCATCTTTCATATAACACACATGCTTTACTCCATCCGCCTTATATTCCTCCTGGCATGTAGGACAGTGAATTACGTCGCACTTGTGCTTAAATTTTCCCCAATTATCCATTGTGTGAAACATACCACATTCACAGATTCTCATTTTCCTGCACGTACCAATTGATTTATGGAGATCAAAGCAGCTATTATTGAAAAATGTGCGTCTACACACATCACAGTCTCTCTTCTCAACTACACGGCTTTCACATTTGGTGCTTTTACACTGCTCACATACCATGTGACATTCTTTACAATGTCTCACTATATCATCCGCAAACTCGAGGCACCCCTTACACAAATCATGATGTCTCCCATATTTTCGACTTTTGTCATAACTCGCGTAAAGCCCCCTTATATTACGGATGGGGAGATACGTTGTCCTGACAATCCTAAAATAAGTAGGGGCCTTGTACGATCTCTCACACAGCTTTTAAAAACATACACAGTCCGGCGGCGATCATCCAAACCAAATATAACTATGCGCACATTCATTTCCTGTTCTACCTTTCTCAGCTCTTCAGGACCCATATTACAGTCAAATTCAAGTTCACAGTCTACAGCTAGTTTACGGGCACGCTCAACGATCGTAGGCAGCCAAATTTTTTGAGTCCGTGTATTTTGTACAGTAAACATACGTGCTAAGAGTACTGCTATAAAGCCGCAACCACGATCGACGTTTATATGCCTTCGGTAAATAGTTGGAGAATTGAAGTTAAGAGTGTACGGTATGGCACTATGACCCGCAACACGGAATACACGGTCAATATTTACCGTGAAGTTGTCCATATTGAAGGCTATACTACTTTGGACGGCTTGCATTATACGCCCTAATATATATTCTACATCTTCAGCAGCCAAACGTCTAAACGGTACTATCACCCAATAATCGTCTACATCACCGTCATCTGACCCGAACCCAAAGGACAGACTCGTCCTGACCTCACGCTCGTCGCGATTCTGAAGAGCAAACTCTATAATATGCTGTACTACCCTGCGTATCCCGCGCTCAATTCCATTGCTATACATGACTCTAGGGTCGACCCTGACTCTATACCGATTTCTAGTCAAGGCGGGGGTGGGGGCTGCGGCGCACTAACTCGAACGTAATAACATCCTCAACAGAACGGGGGGCGGAATTAGTGGTATATTAGGTGCTGCTGATGGGGGCCCTGTTGCGTAGGAGGGTTGGGGATCTATTATTGTAGACTTAACAGAACGGGGGGCGGAATAAGGGGGTATATTAGGTGCTGCTGCTGGGGAGGTTGTTGCGTAAGAGGTTGAGGGTTGGGGGTCTGCTGCAACAGGTACGTATTTCGGTCGCTTTATACCTGATGTGGGGTTCTCATACCTCCGCTTTGGACGTGCAACCTGTATCGCTGGTGAGGGTTCAGGGGAGGAGATCACAACTACACTGTCATCGTCATCCGTAATGATAGGTTGCTCTACCTCATCGTCGGTTCTGTGGGAGAAGAAATATAAGGATCAGCACTCAAAATTTGTAATATTTTGTAAATGACCCACTTAGGAGTGTGACGTGTTAGAAATGGACTCTGTAGAAAAATTCAGATTCACGAGCCCATCCACATGTATTATATCTGGACCTACAGGATGTGGTAAAACTGTGTTTATGCTTAAAATCATTAAAGAAAAGGGCGAGATGTTCTCGAAATTTGTGCATAAAGTTATATGGTGCTATTCGACGTATCAATCAGTGTTCAACGAGTACCAAGATGATATTTTGTTCCACAAAGGTGTATATGACGTTAATTCGCTAAAGGGAACTGAACATACAATCATTGTAATTGACGATCTCATGTTGGAGATGGATAAAACGTTTGCCGAGACATTTACAGTATACTCCCACCATCTTAACATAAGCGTGTTCTTCATCAATCAGAATCTATTTTTCAAAAATAGATACATGCGCGATGTGTCGTTAAATACGCAATATCTAGTCTTATTCGCGCAACGTAGAGATGTATCACAAATTGGGGTATTAGCCAATCAAATGTTCCCGAATCAGCGTAAGGAGTTTTTGGAAGTTTATAAAGAAGCTACAAGCACGCGTTACGGATATTTGCTTTGCGACCTTCATCCGCGAAACACGTTTAGAGTGCTTCTGCGAACGAATATATTTCCAAACGAGCCTGAAACGGTGTATATTCCAGAATGACAAAGAGACTAAAGAAATACCATGAATTAATAAAAATCTATCATCGACTGCCCCGGGCAATGCAGCAGATGTTTATTAAAAATATCGACGCCGACTTTTTAAAATGCATCTGTGAAATCTGTCTTAACGTTATAAATTGCAATGTATCAATGAAAACCCATCAGAAGGCTCGCCTACGCCGCTACAAGAACATAATACGTACACTCGCTCGTAAAAGTCAAACTGTAGCGAAGAAAAAACGAGTTATTGTGCAAACAGGAGGGTCATTTCTCCCCATCTTATTTTCAGTTTTGGGCCCTTTACTGACTAGATTAATATAATGAAGAAAGTGGTAGTGATTCCCCACGAGGTGTACGCTTCACTGCAAAGAGACACGGATCTAGATCCCCGTAAAAGCAGACTTAAAAGAATGGAAAGCGAATTGTTAGCCCTATTAAACAGTGAAAAAACACCTGATGAGAAAAGAATCTTATACCAAGAAGCTCTGCAGAAATTTCTTCACGAGTACGAAAATTATAAGAGCCCTACGGAGATTCCTGTGGTTATTAGGCACAGCACGGGGGACGATGGCGACATAGGACCTGTACCCGACGATACAGCTGATCAACCAAAAAGATTAGCCACACAACATATCGAACATGTATTAAAAAATACCCTCCCACTTACATTGAGGAGTAAAGGCTTAAGTCTTTATAATCTATTGAATGAGGATCCCGCCATACAATGGACCGATACAGGGGAGATCATTGTGGAAGGATCAAAGGTACAGGGATCGAATATCGTAGACATTGTCCATGATCTGGTGAGAAAGTGGGATAGGCCATCACCATCAGGATGGAAGCATATTAAAGCAAGACTACAACAAATAAATGTCCCTAAAACGTTGATAGGAAATCTGAACAGGTTAAAAGACTTGGAACACGCAACGTCTGTGGCACAATTGAAGACGCCGTCACCCCCTGCGGTAACACCTTTCAAGAGGAGAAAGAAGAGGTTAAACCAACCCTACCCACCTGCCTCTAAAATACGCAAATGGCTAACGTATTAACTAAACGTTATTATGACATTTCTACCCCATCCTCTTACGGCGGCGTAGATAGACTGCACGTTTACGGAGTAGGAAAAAAAGATGTTGAAAGATTTTTGAGGGAGCAGGACGCTTATACGCTTCATAAGCCTGTGAGAAAAAGGTTTAAAACAGCCAAGACAACGGCTTCCTCGATTGATTCTATTTGGCAAGCAGATTTAACAGACATGCAAAGATATTCTGTGTATAACGATGGTTACCGCTACATTCTATTCATAATAGACGTATTCTCTAGATATCTGTGGCTAGTTCCTCTGAAAAATAAATCACCTGAAACAGTTGCTAAAGCCACCAAAACGCTAATGTTAAAAGAAAACAGGGTTCCTGGCTATTTTTGTACGGATATGGGGAAGGAGTTTATAGGCCGTGCTTTTCAGAATATGTTGACAGAGTTTAATATCAGCTATTACACAACCAATTCTATACATAAGGCTTCTTTAGCTGAAAGAGTTCAGCGCACCATAAAGGAACGCATGCACCGTTATTTTACACATAAAAACACATACAGATTTCTAGACATTCTGGAACCATTGGCATCATCCTACAACCGCTCACACCATCGCACGATTGGGGCAACACCTAACGAAGTTTTAGAAAGAGGTACGCTCCCGAGAAGAGATGGACCACCACCACCACCACCACCACACTCTGTGCGCTTCAAAACAATGATTATGTAAGGCTGTCGCGTTCGGGGAATAAATTCGCAAAGGGTTTTGAGCAAGGATGGACACGCGAGATTTTTAAAGTTAGGGCTGTGAGACCTAAAGGTGTGATAATGATGTATTACATTGAAGATTTGAATGGGGAAGAAATCTCAGGAGGCTTTTACCGCGAGGAATTGCAGAAAGTTGCGTTTAATTTAGAAAAAAATGTGTTTAAAATTGAGAAAATTTTAGGAAGCAAAGGTTCAGGAAGGAGAAAAATGTACCTGGTGAAATGGCTAGGGTACCCAGAAAGCTTCAACACCTATATAAAAGCTGATGCAATAATGAAGCTTAAATAGTATGCAACATGGCTCCTAACCATTTCTACGTCACACTCCCGTCCTCCTCGTCCCTGTCTGTACACCCTAACAACACGCTAGCCAACTTTGTAACAGAACTCCATGGGCACATTGAATTGGGTCGTGATTCGTATGAGGTGGGGATATGCGAAATTCAGCTGGACACCGTCTTTTTAAATATTGAACATGAAGAAACCGTTTTTACGATTCTTAGAGACATTGACGAGTGTGAAAAAGCTGGGGTAGCTATGGATGAAACTATGCGCATCGCTTGGACTAAGATTGCACGGTATTACAGTACAGAAGTAAGACTAGGGCCGGGTCAATATGGTTCGGCCGAGGATGTTGTGAGAGGCTTAAACGTAAGTTTAAGAAACTCAAACCTTACGAATGATTTAGTATATGAAATCGTAAACAACCCTGCACATACACTAATCCTAAAATCAAAGACTAACAGATGTCTTAAAGAACATAGAAAGTTCAAAATTCTAACCAACGGCCGATATAGCGCAGCCTTCCAAAGAGACACATTTCACGAGACACAGTATAACTTGTCCAGATTAATGTATCAATTGAAGATGGAGAAATTGGCTGAAAGGTCCCCAGACATGTGCTATATTTACAGTAATATAGTGGAGCACCAGTTTGTTGGGGATACCCAGGCACGCCTGCTGCGCATTGCTCACATCCCCAACCATAGAGGAAGGAGTTTGAGTATTACATATGACAGACCCCATTATGTGAATGTCGCAACTAATTTAATAACCAATATCACAATATATATAAGAACGATTGAGGGCGAAAACTTCCCATTCGGTAACGGGAGCTTAACAGTGAAGCTACACTTTCGACGCACTGAGTTATAATGGATAGAAAGCCTTTCACCGTCTATCGAGGGATGCGATACCAGCGCGGTAGTGGACTTGGATCCATTTTTTCATCCATACTACGTACGGCTGTTCCTTTGCTGAAGAGGGGTGCCAGATACCTTGGAAGGAAAGCGCTACAATCAGGCCTTAACACTGCAGAAGACATATTGGCCGGGGCTAAACCTAAAGAAGCCCTAAAAAAACATTTAAAGCGTACACGGAACGAAATCATCAAAGATGCAAAGAGAAAAATGCGTGGTGGCGGGAAGAAGAGGGCTCCCCGGAAGAAGAAGGGGTCACGTGGTATTAAACGTAAAAGGCTATCAAAAAAGAAATGCTGTAAGCGAATGAAACCTATGGTTGACCACTTTTTTGACTGATATAAGCTAAGGATATTGATCTCATGAATCATAGTTTGTTTACCACTTGTCGAGAGAGGAGTCACTATTTCGCCATGGCACGCTTCATCCACCCATGTAGTTCACAATGCTGTAAGTCGGAGCTGTCCTTTTTTGAGCTCCCGCCAACCCAAGTTTCTATTGAGCACAGTGACTTTATTACAATTAACCCTTTAAACACAATTAGTTCCCCGAGTGCACCTATAGAATTCGTGATACCCAGCTCAGGTCCTTACTTTTTTGATCCAAGCTGTGTGCACATGTACGCTAAGCTACGTATAGCCCATTCTGATGGAACGGCCTGCGATGACAAATATGCTGTATACCCTGAAACAAACTTTCTGCACGCCATATTCAACCAGTGTGACGTATATTTAAATCAGACCAACATATCGGCAGGCACGGGGTACTATCATCTACGAGCCTATTTGGAAAATGTCCTCAACTTTTCCAAAGAAGCGAAGGCTACCTTTTTAAGTGCGGAGGGATATTATCAAACTAAAGATGAAAATAGTATAAAGGACAAATTTAAAAATTCTAAAAAGAAAATATACGAGTGTTTTGGACGGTTGCACACAGATTTCACTTTCCAGGAGAAGTTGCTTGTGAACGGGGTGGATATGAAAATAAAGCTCACCCGCACGAGTCCTGAGATCTGCTTAAATCTGGATGCGAATCAAGAAGAGGGCGCAAAGTCCGTTGTGGTTCACATTATGGACACATACCTCCGCGTACGGCGAGTGAAATTAAGTTCACCAAAACAACTAGAAATTGAGAAAAATTTACTAAACGCTACAGTGAAATATCCTATTAACAGAGTGCAGATCAAACTATATACGGTTCCTGCAGGGTTGGCATCGAAGCAGATAGAAAACATTGCCCTGGGAAATCTTCCTAAAAGGATATTAATCGGCATGCAGGACCACGCTTCGGTGAATGGAAAATATAAAAAGAGTGCCTTTAAATTCGAGAATTTCGGACTTAAAAATATAACTCTATACGTTAATGGCACTGCTTTGGGTGGAACAATGGGTACGGACTATTCATCAGACGCTGTGTTACCTCTTTGTGCCAGAGCCTATAGTAATCTGACCCATATTGCAGGTGATTGTGATGAGCTTGGTAATGGGGTAACGCAGGAAGAATTCATTGATCAATTTAACCTTTATCCGTTTGACATTACACCTGACTTATCTGCTAGCGTAAATACCCATTTAACACCACAGCAGAGCGGTAACATCTCAGTGCGGCTGGAATTCGCCAAGCCTATAGACGCTCCTATTAGTGTACTAGTATATCTCGAATCGCAAGCCCTAATAGAAGTAGATAGATTTAGAAGCGTTATCACTGACTTTTAAAATGGATGCTAATACACTTCAGAAAGTAATGGAGCGAGTCACACGTTCCAAATTTATCGGCGTGTTTGCGAAGAATGAAACATTGAGTTTGCCAAGTACGCGAGAATGCGGTAGTCTTATTGTGAACACAGACATCATCGGTAATGAAGGGATTCACTGGATCGCGGTCTATTTTAAAAATAGACAGCGCCTGTACTATTTTGATTCACTCGGTACTCAACCCTGGAGTGACCCTATTATTGTAAAATTTCTCGCTCAGTTACATATTCCCGAAGTTGTATGGAACCCATTTCGTATGCAGGGATATTTTACTAATGTTTGCGGAATGTACTGTGTCTCATTTCTCATGCATATGTCAAATGATAAAGAATTTATAAATTTTTTAAATTTATTTGACCCGTGTCACACTCACCGAAACGATGAAATGGTATGCAGACAGATAAAAAACCGTTTTCCAATTGTACGTACTCGTTGTATATTATAATGTTTTTGTTCGTATATTTGTATATTCGTTTATTGTACTGATTTCTTTCATTTAATAAATTTATGAAAATATATTGCGTCTTCTTATCCCAAAAAGATCGAAAAACACTTACATTATTTGACATTGTTGACTGATTAGTATATCATCCGTATTCCCTTCAAAAGATTGTATAACTCGTGTCAAATCCTCATCGGACCTTAAAGGAAAACATATACAGAGTATACAGACAGACAGATCCCCATTATGTGAAGATATCTTTGGTTCGAGGAGTGAACGCCATAAAAATTTCGATTTTAGCATAATGGGGAAATAACATTGATTGACATTTTTGACTAGTATCTATTTGACGAAATACTACAACTCTCCGTATATATATAAAATCGAATTATGGACACTTACATTTCTATGGTAGTCCCTTGCGTCGGATTGTAAGGAGCGTCACTGCAAATATCTTCTACGGTTTGCGTCGAAAATAGTTCGCCACAATCAGCCGCATTGAAAAGACTAATTGTGGTTAATGCTGCAGTATCACGTTCTTCATACAAGTCTGGGGAGACGTACAGGTCCATGGTGGAGGATGTGTGACACTGCTGACTGATCAGTATATCATCCATATTCCCTTCAAAAGATTGTATAACTCGTGTCAAATCCTCATCGGACCTTAAAGGAAAACATATACAGAGTATACAGACAGATCCCCATTATGTGAAGATATCTTTGGTTCGATTACCAATTTCGATTTTAGCATGATGGGGAAATAACATTGATTGACATTTTTGACTAGTATCTATTTGACGAATACTACAACTCTCCGTATATATATAAAATTCTAATTATGGACACTTACATTTCTATGGTAGTCCCTTGCGTCGGATTGTAAGGAGCGTCACTGCAAATATCTTCTACGGTTTGCGTCGAAAATAGTTCGCCACAATCAGCCGCATTGAAAAGACTAATTGTGGTTAATGCTGCAGTATCACGTTCTTCATACAAGTCTGGGGAGACGTACAGGTCCATGGTTGATTATTCACTGATGCGAAAATAGCTACTGTTACTCCCAACTGAAAATATCCCCTTTTATATGCACATTCGCCAAGCTCCGCCCAAAAGACCAGATGTCGTCGTGATTGGCTGCCGATGTAGCTGGGTGGAGCTATGACGTGTACCAATCCGCTATAACGAGACCGGACGAGTAACATATATATAAAATCGAATTATAGGCACTTACATTTCTATGGTAGTCCCTTATATTATATTTTTTACTTACAAATTATTAGTATTGTTTGTTAACATAATTGTTAACTTATTTTATAATAAAGAAATTATATCCTAATTATATTTTAAAAAGAACATTCGGTTTCAACGTTAAGCTGTGGTCTAAGGCGGCGTGGCATGAATAAATACTAAAATAAAATTAAATGTTAAAAATCTTTATTCATACGTTATTAAAAGTTAAAAATCTTTATTAATAAAACAGGATAGAAGCATATGAAAGTCAAGGTAAACTATAGTTGTAAATTATAGTTAGGTTATACGATGTTTTTCGGGCATACTACTGCCTCGGGTTAAATGATCCTGTTATTTTAAATCACGTATTTGAAAGAGTTAATCATTATTGCTACATAGAAAAAATCGTGCATTACGATGTTTTTCGGATATACTACTGCCTCGGGTCAAATGGTCCTGTTATTTTAAATCACGTATTTGAAAGAGTTAATTATTATTGCTACATAGAAAAAATCGTGCATTACGATGTTTTTCGGATATACTACTGCCTCGGGTAAAATGGTCCTGTTATTTTAAATCACGTATTTAACGACACATCGCGCTCATTTCCATTGCTATATATGGCTCTAGGATCGGCCCTGACGAGATGTATTTCGTAGGTTAGGTTAGGTCTCTTACATATAAAAGTCCATGTGGTAGAGTAAGCAACGAACCCCATCGACGAGATGTATTTCTGAACCCATGTTAAACTGGAGGTCTAATTTACGAGCGAGTGCACGTTCTTGTAACGCCGTAGGCGAGAAAGAGTTAATTAGTATTGCTACATAGAAAATCGTGCAGTTTTTTTCGATTATTATTTATTGAACAAAACTCTCGCTCTCTTTCTATATATATATATATATATATATATATATATATATATATATATAGATAGTGGTCTGGAAGGAAGTTTACCAATGATTAAATTCTCTTTGCGAGTGACCCGTTGCCCGCGTCGGGCTAACCTTTGGTTAGCTTCCGCCCGAATTGTTCATTCTGACGAAGGTCAAGCTTTTCACTCCACCTTAGACCTACAGTTTAACGTGGATTCCGAACCACGACCCATCAGTAGCCCAGCGTCTTGACCACTAGGCCTCCTAGGGTGCCCATTTATCTACCAACCACTTTCTTTATTGTGTGGAAGGATGAACAGCTGGGCTTTGCTGCGCGCCGGCTGCCGTCGGGTCTCGAACCCTGGGCCGATGGATTCGTAGTCCGCGACGCTAACCACTACACCACCGAGGCGGTATTTGTCATTACTTACTCGGACTATAGTGGATTTAATTATCCCAGAAGAGTTCCTTGTTCCATGCACGGTCTGTGTGTAGCATATATATATATATATATATATATATATATATATGTGTGTACGTTTTTCCCTTGACCTTCGTCAGAATGAACAATTCGGGCGGAAGCTAACCAAAGGTTATCCAAAGGGTATATATATATATATATATATATATATATATATATATATATATATATTTTATTATTATTATTTCTACAATGAAACGGGGTCGGGCCGAAGAACGGGTGAGAGATCTCCCCCCAATATATATATATATATATATATATATATATATATATATATCATTATATTTCTATATGACACCATACAAATTACGCGTAAATATTTTCATTGTAGAAGTAATAAGAATGATAAAATTAATATCTGAAGTCAGTGGTGATTTCTGCTCGAATAGCTTGTAGAAGGATAATCCCTCGGCCCGAAAAAGGTCCCTAGAGACCTTTTTCGTTCGAATCGTGTCCCTAGAGACACGATTCGAACTGATTTAGCTTCTGCCTTTCATCGTGTGTGTGTGTGTGTGTGTGTGTGTGTGTGTGTGTGTGCGTGCATGAGTTGTTTATTATATATATATATATATATATATATATATATATATATATATATATATCAAGAGTGGTCTGGAAGGAGATGTTTCATAATTTTCTTTTCCGGACGTTTTTCCCACTGTTATTCGTGACTTAAATATTTATAATAAAAATCAAGTGTCTAAAAAAGTTATTTAATAAGCAGAATTTAATTGGATTCATTGTAGAAGTAATTATAATGGCAATATTAATATTTGGAACATTGAGTACTTATCGAGCTGTCTTTAAGAAAGGTCTCTCGCAAGCAGATTTTCTCCGAAACCAACCTCGCTATAGTGGACTGTGTTTTGGGGAAATCCAGCTTTCTTCGTTTCTTTTAATTTCGTTTTTTCATTTTTTTCGTCGCAGGAATGAGGCTATATGTTTCATAAGTTTTCATCTCGTTTGGTGGAATTGTATCGTAAATTATCGTATTTCGAATTGTATCGTAAATGATCATTTCGTTTCGTTATTCGTGAGGGCTGAATTATGGATAACTATGTTATTTGTTTCGTTCATCTTCAAGTTTAATGAAGCTGTATTTAAATGAAGTTTCATAATTAAATTAATTGGTTTTACTGTTATTTAGGAAAATTTATATTGGGAGCAAACGTTACAATAATAAGCTTATGTCGATATAGTTACCCATTGAATTGGAACTCTTTATTCACGTTTGCTATTATTTATTGAATGGTGGATAATTAGTTGGGTAACCCTTATAAAAATTCGTTTTCTGTCTAACGAAATAGGGTAACTTTGTTAATTCTATTAAAGCGTAATGAAAGAGGCGCTTGTGTTATTTTATACGGTTGAATCTTGTATAACCATATAAATATATATTGTGGTATTTTATATGATTCATTAGTTTATTATATATACAAGTACATTTGGAATAACAGCCGTTATATATGTGTTACACGATTAATGGGACACATGGCGCTATCTGGAATACCTTGCGCTATCTGGCAACTCAGCCAGAATAGAGGATTATAAAAGATCGCGAAGCTGGTGAAGAACCATTCCCCCCTCGGCTCCGGCCGAGTAAGGAGCTCTGCTCCTTCTATTTCTGGCCCTTTGGTAAACCCCTTAGTGGCCTCTTAGGTTAGGGAAACGAAAATAAATTGGGGGAGAACTCCACTCTGTCCTTCAGGTGTCTCTCTCCCTCTCTCTCTCTCTCTCTCTCTCTCTCTCTCTCCTGCATGTATCTTCCTCCTTCAGGTCTCTCTCTCTCTCGCATGTTTGCCTCCAGCATGTGTACTGCATGTGTACATCCAGCATGTGTACTACTGCATGTGTGCGTATGTGTGTACCTCCAGCATGTGTACCTACTGCATGTGTACTCCTGCATGTATACGTATGTGTGTACCTCCAGCATGTGTACTCCTGCATGTGCACCTATCCTCTCTCCTTCAGGCGTCTCTCCCTCCTACAGGCGTCTCTCTCTTCTTCAGGCGTCTCTCCCTCCTACAGGCATCTCTCTCTTCTTCAGCTCTCTCTCCTTCAGCTGTCTCTCTCTCTCTCCTCAGGCGTCTCTCCCCCCTTGGCTCAGCCAACTGGCTGATTCTGGCTGATTAGGAGCCTATAAAACAACGCCAGCCCGGCTGGAAGTCTTAGTGTGCACTTGGCTCCTGCCAGGTGAACACCTCTCCTCCTTTCTCTCCTCCTCCTCCTTTCTCTTGGGGGATAACGCCGCCTCCAAGTTTTCCCCCACCCCCCTTTGCAACAACCCCCTTTGCAACAACCCCCTTCCCCTTTGCAACAACCCCCCCCCCTTTGCAACATTACATAATAACCTGCAACATTC
>JAJOZX010000564.1:1337500-1349927 GCA_023014485.1 Bathynomus jamesi | reverse complement strand
TGCAAACGCAGAGTGGACAGGCATCTCGAAAACCCTAAGCCTTGATTTTGGTTCTTCTTTCTCTATGAAAGGCGCGTTTTTGGGGGCACTCGCCGTTGGTCTCTCCTTCCTGCATAAAAAAAATGCAACTTTGTTCCGCAATCTGTAAAGAATTTAGATACCAGTGAGGATACGATTCCTTAAGTTCTAGTTCGTTATGACCATGTAGTCTTAATAATTCCACGAGTTTTCGACTACCGAATAAGGGTTCCACTAATTAAATTCAGTCTTCGGTATTTCTCTCTCGTTTTACCTGTTAAACTCTAAATTAGAGTAAAATATATTGACTTAAAGCCTTTGGATCCATTCTTGATATACTGTATAATCAAAGCTGGGCACTTGCGTTTTTTTTGCGGTACTGCGGTACTACCGCACTACCAAACCGGTACCGCATAACGCAGTACCGCAAAGGATCGCTGAAAGTACAGCCTGTACTTTCAGCGATCCTTTGCGGTACTGCGTTATGCGGTACCGGTTTGGTAGTGCGGTAGTACCGCAGTACCGCAGTACCGCAAAAAAAACCGCAAGTGCCCAGCTTTGCAGTGTATATATACACAAATGTATCAGGTGTAAACGGAGAAAAAACTCTATCTTCAGTCAAATAATGAAAGGAACAGAAGTTTCCTTTTGTGATCGTAAAATAGAAAGTGGCAAATTCGCTAAGATTTTTGTTATAGAAACTTTTAAAAAATAAATAATGAAAAACTCCAAATCATTCTAAGCAATCAGGCTTACGCGAAGTAAATAAAACTGCAAAAGGTCGCTGGAGATATTGCGCATATTAATGAATGTTTTGCAACCTCGAATTTTCGCGGGTATGTTTACTCATGTATCCTGAAAAACAATGAAATCAATCAGCATGCGCCAAATAACATGTGTAAATTGAAATTTTAATTATATTTATCGCCACAGTATTGCAAACCTCACTTAATCCAGCCCTCTGAAGCGATTAACACGTGCCTTGCTCGAAATGTCAATAATAGTAAAAATAAAGAGAACTCACCGTTATTTAAAACGTATAAAAATGTGTCGGTGTTTAAATGAATGTTGTGAAAGGGGCGTGATATAAATAGTTTTGAAATGGCAAGTTTTGTCATAAAAAGTCTTTTGTTTGTAAGGCCATAAGACACGATTTTTGTCTACATCTCCTAAGTTTTAAGTGTATGAAATGGAATGATACAAATGTGCGTCGTATCTAAAGTGTAAAGCAAATAAAAGGAATGAAATTCTACTTTCACGACTGTACGAGAGAAGTGAAAGAGGATAATACAGAAATGGCTGATACAGGGAAAGAAAAAAAGGAGAACAGCATTTTTTTTCGGAAAAGCCCATAAAGGAGGAAAATAACAAAAACATCTCATAAAGAAATCGAAGAAGAGAGTAACGGAAAACCTATAATAGCATCACGATTACAGATAAGAAAACAAATATAGAGAAACAAAAGCAATGACAAGAAACAAATCCCGACGAGGTGTACAAATGAAAATTGTATGCAGATACTCGTAAAAGAGAATCCTAGATACAGAAACGAACAATATATCGACGCACATCCAACTTTCTGTAGTTTCTGTTCTAAAGATGGTCATTAGATTTACAGTACATTACAGTGCAATACATATTCCAGCATTTAGCTATTGCAAAACCTTAACCCTTTCACAATGGCGGGACTTACAGTCCCAACGGAAATAACATTATAAATTGTATTACAATACAACGTTTCTACAAATGTTTTAACATGTTTATATAAGTGCCGTTTAGTTGTCGGAAAAGGAACCAAAATGTGTGTCATTTCAGGACTAGTTGCTAAAATATTTAGTTCTAAATAACAATAAAACCATACTTTTTAGTTTAAAGAAACATATGCCGGTCGTTAAAGGGTTAATCAAGATATGGAAACTGTAAATAGACATTATCCTTTAAAATGTTCTTTATAGTTGTGTTAATCCTTTAAATCTTTGAAACTACTATACATTGTCCTTTAAAATGAGAGAACATTTATGTATCCGGAAATTCACCTTTTCTTTTATTGTAAAAACCAACATAAACTGTTGATAACATTTTATTCAGCATTTGTAGCAACGTAAAAAAATAGGAATTTATTTAATTCATTAAGCAAATATGTATTTTCATGAAGCACAAAAGGCAGTTCTTTTTCTGGTTTAGTTGTTTAGAGTCGACATAATCATGTATTGTACATCATCTTTCGGCAAATTTACTTAATTTATGAAATCATCGTCCCTTTATAGACCTAGAGTTAGAGGAGTAAATTCGAATTAACTTTAACATCATTTATGAAAAAATATTAAATTATCGTATATGTGATATGAAATGTTGTAACGAGGCTTACCTTTGCTGATTAGGTGTTCGTAGTTCTTTCGTTGTCATTACGGGCGTATATAATTCCTTTAACATGAGATGTTTCGCGCATGTGTGAAAATTCAAGTCTGTGTTGAAGTAAATTACTCCTGGTACAGATTGCTTTCACTTCTGGCAGACCAAATCCATTTCTACTCATATCACAGATAAAAGATAGCGTACTTATAATAAAAAACCGAAATTTTAGTATTTAAAATCAGCAGGCTCGTCACACCCTTAGACATAGCCTAATTTTTGTTTGATCCAAGGGCGTAGGTTTACTGTTATTAACTCTACAATGTTTGCTCTTATATGTTGGTACGGTAGCCCGCTCGGGTAGCCCAGTGGTAAAGCGCCGGGATGCCAATCTAAAGGTCCTCGGTTGACTTCACATACTTCACTGAAACACAACGTAAAGGTTGCCAAGAAAATTGAAAACTGAGAATACTGTATTAATAAAATTAAATATAGGTCAGCAACTATATTATATTACGAACTGACAGAACAGAAAAACGAAAAGGGTGTTCTGTTATATACAGTACATGCAGTGCACGAAAAAACATGTTACACAAATGAAGAAGTAATTCAAACAGTTACGTAGGACTTTTGCAACAAAATATGAAAAATTAAACGCCATACCATTATTACACGTAAACTTTCAAATATTGCAACATTTCATTGTGTAGGAAGTAATCGTTACGACTCTCTGGACACAGAAAATATAACAGAAAATATAACACAGAAAATATAACAGAAAAATATAACAGACATCCTGAAAAGAGTGATCACTGTTCCTATGTATAAGGAGGAAATATAGCTCAAGCCAAGAACTATCGAACAGTCTTACTGACATCTCATTTTCCTTGGGAGCACAAGAAGGATTAAAGTAGAACAACTATGAATTTTGAAAAGGAGATTATGCCAATAACAACTTATAGAACATAATAACCATACAAGTGATGCACTCGAAATGAATGTCACTCATGACGTAATATACACAAATTTTACCAAGAAATCCGACAAATGCGATCATGAAATTATGACATACTGTAAAGAAAGACGTGGGAATAACAGACAAAATAAGTAAATGGATGTGTATATATCCATTGTATAGGCTATATATATTGCTTCAACGTTTGTTGAAATTAAAGACAACTCAAGAAAAAAATAATTTTAGGTTTAGTATATAGGCCTCCCTCTCAGATGTCGATAGTGATAATAGGCTTCAGGAACTAAGTTTTGATGTAAGTAGCGAATATGAGCGATAATTATGGGAGAGCGTAATTGGATCACCTGAAGATCAGGGTCCCCAGCCTCCTCTAGTTAGCCTTATAAGGCTAACTAACGAAAATATCACGACCTAACCTAACTAATCGTTAGGTCAACTGTACGCCCTTGACGATTGGTTAGGTTAGATCGTGATATTTTCGTTATTTAGCCTTATAAAGCTAATAAAGAAGACTGGGGGCCCTGATCGTCAGGTGATCCGCTTAATTTACCTTGCAGGGATTGGGGTGTCCTCTACAGTCTAATTCCGGTCGTAGACTGGACGAGGGTTTGCTTGAAAGTTCACTGTTTCAAATGGTCAAGGAACCCACTAGAGAACGCAATATTCTAGATTTAGTTTTAACTACAGACCTAGACTTAATTGATAATATCTCTGTAGGAGACTACTTCTCCACCAGTGATCTTAGGCAAATAACATTTGAAATTAAAATTAATGTTCATAATTTGGAGTCTGGAAAACGTTTTGGATTTTAAAAGAGTTAAATTTCGTGACATGAAAACAACTTTCGAACCATAATTTGGATGACGTTCTGTAGCACGATGATATTAATGGTACATGGACTTCTTTTTATAATTATCATATTTTAAACGTTCAGAATCAAGTAATATCCCATTACGTAAAAAGAGACTGGGAAGTCTGTTAAACCTAAATGGGTGAATGCTGAAATTAAAAGTAGCTTAACGTTATAAAGGAACGCGTATTTTAAATTTAAAGAAATAAATAATTTGTCCGATGAAAATGCTTAAAAGCTATTGAAAAGGCGAAGCAAAAAATTTATCAGAAAAAATAAGCACAACTATGAGCTATATATATCGTGAACCAAATTAAACCGAATCCGAAGTAGTTCTATAATTATGTTAGGAATAAACAAGTAGCTTTGCGGAAAACAACGAAAAAATTTAAGATGACTTACAAATGATGGACGTTTTAAATAAATTCTTCTCTTTCGTCTTCACTAATGAAAATATGAACAACATTCCTGTTCCCGTAATCATGCTCAGTGATCATCATTTAAAGCTCTAGAATTTTACTATTAGTAAAACAGAAGTACTCTCGGCCATAGGTAAAACTAATCGTAATAAAACTCCCGGTCCGGATAAGCTCTACCCTAGGGTACTTAAAGAAGTGAGCTGCGTAATAGTCTCTCCTCTCACATATATATTTAATAATAATATATAATAATAATAATAAATCTTCACAGTCTGGAGAAGTTCCGTTCGATTGGAAACTTGCAAACATTACGCCAATATTTAAAAAAGGGGACAAATCGCTTCGAGGAAATTACCGTCCCATCAGCCTGACTTCAGTAGCTGGTAAGCCTTTGGAGACAATCGTTTGGGATAAAATAGTTAATCACTTAGAAATTAATAAATTAATCAAAGATTCTCAACACGGCTTTCGACGTAATCGTTTGTCTCACAAATTTGCTCGATTTCTTTAATGATGTTCCGTAACACAACAAGTGTTACAGAAAAGAAAGATTTAAGTATTATTGTTGCTGACACTCTTAACCCTTTACTGGCCAAATATTTTGTGGGTTAAGTTATGAATGCATGTATTTGAAAGGTTACAAATTTGTCATTTTGGGCAGTAAAGGGTTAAACTGAGTAAGCACTGTATCGAAGCGGTCAGAAAAGCGAATAGAATATTAGGATTTATTGGTAGATCGTTTGCATTTAAGTCGGAGAAAACAATGCTAACATTATGTAATTCCTCAGTACGCCCCCACCTGGAACACTGCGTTCAATTTCGGTCCCCATCTTTACGACAGTACATAGACAGAATGGCGAGAGTGCAGCGACGGGCTACTAAGATGATTCCTAGACTAGAAATAAATCATACTCTACCCGTTTAGAAACATCAAATTTATTCTCACTTGCTCACTTGCTCACTTCTCACAAAGGCTTGTAAAAAGGTGAGTTCGAGGAGATTTAATCCAGGTGTTTAAAGTGATTAAAGGTTTTGATAATGTCGATGCGAAAAAATATTTCACCTTCAGAAATGCCTATACAACTCGCGGTAATGGTTAGAAATTAGTGGGTAAACATTTTAATTCTAATGAAGCTAAACATTCAGCCAACGTAGTTCAAGGTACTCGTAATTCGATCGAATCCTTTAAAAACAGACTAGATGTTTATCTTGCCTTAAACCCTCAGTTGGAAGCATTTGTTATCGCGTAGAAGTATTGTAAAATTTTCACTTGGATTCCTTCCTCTGTACTTTAAAATGTTCACTTTATCTTTACATTTCTTTTCCACCTTTTAACCTCTTTTCTCTGATTTGCTTTAAAACTTTCACTTGTCTTTAAATTTTCTTACTTCTTTTAGCCTTTCTTTTTAAACAGACAGCCTCGTTGGGACCAGCCGGTCTGTTGCTGTTTGATGTCCTTTGTACTATGTATAACCTTACAACCTTACAAAGGTTCCGCTCGATGATTTCTCACTTCGCGAAGGTCAAGCTTGTATATATATATATATCTCTTCCTTAGAGAGTGTAAGCAATGATACCGATATTCGTTAGTACTGATACAGATAACAAAATAACCAATAATAGCATAGAAGCATCCTTTGCTGAAAATACAAAAACTCGGATAAATAAAAAAACCGGGTTATATATTCTTCACAAACGGACATAATTAGAATAGACAGATATACTAGAAAACTATATGAAATTTAACACCGAAATTTTCGCCTCTTAAGATGCGAAATAAATGAGAGGGACTAAAATCTATGGACTACTATGTTCCCAATGGACAGAAAATTCAGAGAAATTCAAAAACAAAAAAATTTAAGTTTTAATGACCCACAAAGCGAAATTTGAAAGGCAAAATAAAGACAGCAATAAACCAAACAAAGAGAATAACTTGACAGATACTGAGAGCTATTAAAAAAAGGGATACGAATTTAATGAATCCTTTGTTGAAAATACTTTTCATACCAAAACTGGAGTATTCCTTTACTAACGTCCTCATATAAAATAGAAATTAGTTAATTAAGTATATCAGAGAAACTTAACAGCTAAAATCAATAGATTGAAGAAACTAAATTACTGGGAAAGAGCCCCTAAATAAAATCTGTACACTTTGGGGGTATGATATGTAGTATATGAGATGGAGAACTTAAGAAAACAACAACCTCGCTCACTAAGCAAACTCTAAAGACAGGGCCACGAGCTTGAAAATATAAGAGAGTAATCGGACAAGTTTGTTTTGACGTATATTTTGCAAGAGCATGTATACAGTAAGTCACTTGGGAAAATGAAATTCTATGAAATCTGCTTCCATATGATATTGCGCATATGCGATGAAACGTGTGCTATCTTATGCTATTAGATTCTATCCCGCTACTTTGAAATGAGAACCTTCTCTCTCTCTCTCTCTCTCTCTCTCTCTCTCTCTCTCTATATATATATATATATATATATATATATAAGTTTTATTGATGACATTTTCTTACTCAATAGTAAGACGAATCTACGAGAGAGCATATTAAACTAGACCCGATTTTAACTGCAGAAAATAATGTAGCCTCATACCTTTGTGGAGACGAAAAAGTAGGGACATGTGACTGTAATTAATCAAATTTAATGGCAAAATTCAGGCAGCAGGGCCTGTTCATATGTACAATTAGATATTCGCCGGACTGATTTCAAGGGTCAAACGAGTTGTTTTGATCGTGATGGCATTGGGGATATTTGGAATTTCTTGAAAAGTCAGTTTATGGTTAGTCAGAATACTTTTATCCCTTTTAGGAAGAGATTAAATTGCTCCCAAGTTGACCCAAAGTTGTTCAACGGAAAATTCGTACAGTTAAAAAAGGAGAAAAGAGTATATAAATTAATGCAAAGGATAGGCTTATATATCATGGGTTTTTGGCCTCCGTGTATAGGATAAAAAAGATTAATGAGGGAAGCTGAACGCAGAGAAGTCAGGATGACGTCTCTAAGTAAAAAATTTAGCCCTAAGGAATTCTTCGCTCATGTAAAAGCTCATGTAAATAGTAGGAAGCCTATTAAAGATGGTATAGGTACTTGGGGATTAGAATGGGTTACTTACTTTCATAATAAAGATGTATAACCGTGGGCCAAGATTTAGAATCACTCGCAAATTTCTGAAATATATCTTTTTTACGTCACAATTTTGCATTGAACATAATTTAAAGTCATAAAATGACGCTTGCTATGAAATGAACTTTGTCTCAAGAAGTGAAACACATGATAAAATAGATGAAAATTTAAGCTAAATTATTACAGGAATATTTTCATCTTCATAGTAATAACAACCAAAAGTCAAGAGCTGCAGGGGGATTTGGAAAAGGTCAGATTTCAGCATTATTCTACATTTTTAAAAAATTTTAAATAATGATATAAAATATAAAGCTTTCATATTTCATTCTGTATAAAATCTCATTGTTTTAATACTATTATCTATTATTTCCATTTAATTGTGAATTTTATGTGTATATTTCTTCAAAATATCTTTATCTGAATCACATGCTCTCTTAAGTTTATTGCAGTTTAAATAACTGCATTTATAATTAATTATTAATAATTATTAATTAATTAATTAATTAACTGTATTAATTAATTGTATTAATAATCAATTTTCAATGATAATGCAGCGATTTATTAATAATTTTGTTTTTGTAGCCTCGGGGAAGGCTGTACATCTATAATTATTCCTTTAACTCTTTACATTACTTAATGAATTTCCAATTTACACAGGCTAAAAATGGATTGAAAAGCGAAGATTTCCCCCAGAAAAGGGAGGTCAGATGCAAGTATTTATAAAAGAAGGCTACAGTCAGAAGCAGGTAGACTCTCAACTTCAAATATCTGAGGTGGCAATATGCAAGATCAAAAACAGGATTTCCGAGGATAGAGAGTATAAACGAAAGAATAACCAAGAATAACGAATAAAAATAATCCCTTCATTATTATCAGCGCGTAGATGCAAAAGGAACTACCTACAGTAGTCAGAATAAGAGCCATTCGATGGAACCTTCAGAATGAGGCTAATTTAGCGAGAGGAAGACTAGCGAAAAGAAAAAAGCCTAAATGAAGAGCTGAAGAGTCTCATTTTTTGCAAAGAAATATGCTGGATACACCACAACAATGGCTGAGGATTTGTTCAGCAGTGAGAGGCAGATCACGCAATTTGAGCAGGATCTTCTGAGTAGAATCAGGCGTTCACCCAATCAACTACATAATTGCAAAATGTTGTACTGCCATCATGAAATATCTGCAAAAAGAGGGTATTCTGGCGGCCAGGGTGTATATAAGTTTGAAAAGAGAATATTATATATATATATATATATATATATATATATATATATATATATATATATATATATATATATATATGTCGACCCGGGTTTGATTCCTGGTGTGGGCAGGCGTTGCACATTCCACCCAGAGATCCACTCTTCCTTTGGTTAGTAGATGAATAGATATCATGAAAATTTACCCCCCCATCCTTCAATGTGGCACGATGCTGCGAATAGGGCTAACACAAGTCGATCCTAAACATTTGTTAATATATATATATATATATATATATATATATATATATATATATATATGAAATTATTTCACGAAAGTAACACGTGAAAAATATTTATGCTGAATAAAACCACGAAGGAAAGGAAACACAGAATGGTGCTCAAGCGCTTTCGTCTAATGACATCCTCAGGAACACTGAAGTACATAAGGAGTTACAGCCTATATATAGGTTACAGAAATATATATATATATATATATATATATATATATATATATATATATATATATATACAATAAACGGAAAAATAAAAATAAAAATTAAAAAAATTAAAGGATTGTGGGAGGCGCACACAAATTTGTAAGGAAAAACTATCGATTTTTAGCACAAGATCAAATGAATTCTTTCTAACCAAAAAAAAAAAAAACTACCAATTTTTAGTACAAGATTAAATGAATTGTTTCCAACCAATGGATGTTATTAAAAAAAAAAAAAATACAAATTTATACTGGAAATCTGCCTGGGTTTTAGCACTCTACCCTCCTTGTTTAAGGTTCGATGTATATAAAAATAAATTGAAAAATAAAAGTCATTAGAGTAGCATACAAGTTTACCAAAGATTTAGCGTTCTACCCTTCTTATCTAAATCTGTTCTGAAGGAATTCAAAACAATAGGATCGAGTTGAAAAAGACTTTTGCTTATGTTCAAGTTATTTGTAAGTTGGATAATGGCAGACTCAAGAATATTTCTATTAACAATGTTGCTAGAGTGAAATAAAACTGAAGCATTATTCCAGTCAATACAGTGGGATAACTCTGACAAATGGACAAAAAGGGCACTGGACGACTGTCCTGTTCTAACGGAATATTGATGCTGTTTTATACGTGTGTGCAAATCCTTTCCCGTCTGACCTATGTAAAAGGAATCATATTGTTTACAACCAATTTTATAGATAATGCCTGAATTATTGGTAGGGCTATTTTTTACTATGATATTTTTCACAATATTGTTATATGAAAATACTACATTAATATCCAAAAGTTTAAGTACATTAGCAATGCCTAAAAAGCCCGGGAAAAATGGAAGTACTAAAATATTTTTTGACAAAGTACGAGTGTTATTATTCACACGATAGAAAGTTCGTTTTGCCTTATTGAGACAAGATTCCATAAACGCAGATGGATAACACAGATCACTTCCAATACCGTTGATTTTTTCTAATTCGGCATCGATGTATTCCGGACTGGCGATCCTAAGGGCGCTGAGAAACATTGAAGAAAAAATGGCCTTCTTAGTGGGGGTCATGTCCCGAGTAAAAGTGTACGTAGGACAAATTGTTTTTTTTTTTCCGATAGATACTAAACTTAAAACCTGGGTTTTCCCTATGTACACGCACATCCAAAAACGGGATTGAGTTGTCTTGTTCCACTTCTAAAGTAAACTTAATGGAGGGGACTTGATCATTTAACTGAAGGAGGAAGTTATCCAGGTCACGATTCATGGGCCAGATACACAAAATATCGTCGACGTACCGCAACCAAGGGATGCCAACCCCCAGGATTCTCGGAATGTAAGTAATTTCGAAAAACTCCATATAAATATTGGAGAGGAGGGGCGACAAGGGGTTGCCCATGGCCATCCCAAAAACTTGTTGATAATACTCGTTATTGAAAGTGAATTTACAGTCTTTGATGCAAAGCTTAATAAGTTCCAAAACAATGTGTGAAGGTAGTGGCAGGTCATACTTATGTAATTCTTGGGAGAGAAAGTCAAGCATATCGTCAATCGGCACTTTTGTAAACAATGAACAAACGTCAAAACTGATCAATCTATCATTAGTTTCAGTACGTGCATTATTCAATTTTTCAGTAAGATCCATGGAATTTTTTACATGTGAATCAGAAATAGTTCCGAGAATGGGGGACAAGACTTTGACAAGCCATTTGGAGAGTTTATAAGTAATAGAGCCCACCGAGCTAATAATAGGGCGCATAGGGTTGCCAGGTTTGTGAGTTTTAATAAGACCGTACAGGTAGGGCAGAGAAGGAGAAGTGGACATGAAAAGCGGAATTAAGTCCTTATGATCTTTAAGAATGCGTTTCAAGCCACTATTAAATGATTTGATGACGTCATCCTGCGGGTTCTTCCTGAGTTTGCTGTATGTGGCGCACTATTTCGTTATTAAACTCTAACAAATTAGTTAAACAAGATTTATGGCGTCGAAACCCATGCTGACTACTATTAATCAAATTTCGACTTTCTAAGTGATCGACGATACGATCCCTAACTACGGATTCCAAGAGTTTACCGACAATTTACGTTAAGCTAATAGGCCTATAATTGCTAACTACTATGCGGTCGCCTTTTTTAAAAATGGGCTTAACGTTAGCTAATTTGAAGTCTTCAGGGATAATCCTCGTTTCCAGTGACTTATTAAAAATTTGTAATCAGCGATGCTGACCACTATACCATTATATATATATATATATATATATATATATATATATATATATATATATATATATATATATATGTTTCAGCTATCCTGCATAGTCGAATTCTAAGAGAATAAACATGAAAAGGCTAACTCAGAACCTTGTACAAAATATCGTGAACCATGTTTTAGAAATTAGGTGTATTGTATAAATGAAAAAAAAACTCTAGGAAACTGTTCATCGACAAGGACCGTGTTTAGGCTGGACTATTTTATGGGGATACTAAAGCCATCTGTAAACATTCGCAACTGTGACTCTGGCTGGTTTGAATAAAATATTCCGACAGTATGTCTAGGCTGGTTTGGATCAAAAACAGTTGGCCCGTGCCGTGTAAACATCTACTTCAACGTGAGAGTCTACAGAGGTCTTTCGAATGGTAAATACGATCGATGACGTAGATTAGAACTTTTAAAATGGAACGCCAACGCTATACATACGTGAAATAATGGTGACAAAGTATGTCTAGGCTGGTTTGGGTCAACAACAGTTGGCCCGTGCCGTGTAAACATCTACCTGAACGTGAGAGTCTACAGAGGTCTTTCGAATGGTAAATACGATCGATGACGTAGATGAGAACTTTTAAAATGGAACGCCAACGCTATACATACGTGAAATAATGGTGACAAAGTGGAATCATAATGACATACGTGAAATAATGGTGACAAAGTGGAACCATAATGATATAATAAATAACTGCAGTAATTTATTTTCACATAAAATAGTTAACACATGGAATAAATTTCCACCTGAAG
>JAJOZX010000564.1:1215000-1335000 GCA_023014485.1 Bathynomus jamesi | reverse complement strand
GCCACTTTGAACGCCATATGTGTGTCGTATATTCCATAGAGGAGAAAAAGAGAGCTTCGTTTTTGGGGGCCATTTATTTTCATTTTTCGATTTTATCATATTTTCTGTTTCCTTCTTTTTTCGTGTGTGTGTGTGTGTGTCTCACTTGGATTTATTGAGGTGTTCTTTGTATTTTTAAGTAGATCTATATTCGATGTAGGTTTCGCAATTGAATTTTAATTTATAAACGTACGTAATTTCAATACGATTTTAGACCTTTTCGTTTTCTTTATTTATCCTTTATCATTCTAAAGAAGTATTTTTGGTTTTTACGCAGTAAACAATGTTCAAGAAAATATTCAACACAAGTTTTTGATTCTATTAACCCGTTGTTACGTAGAAACCTTCTCTACAGGGTGTTCGAAAAGTCTCGTCACCGCCTACAAAATGTACATATTGTAATACCAATTTATTTTTGTGATTAATTGTGATTTATTTTATTTTGTGATTAATTGAATTTATATATGATTCATTGACATTTTTTTTCTTCTCCAGGTATTAGAGTTGTGTGAACAATGGCCGATCAGTCCACTTACACTCTGGAGGAAAGTATAGTGATGAGCACATGGGCTTATGAAAGGTCACATACTGGCAAAACGATGCATGATATCCAGAATGATTTCAACACAAGATTCAATAAGGCTGCACCACCAAACAAGACGGTATCACGCTGGGAGAAAAAGCTGTTTGAAACTGACTCCATCAAGGAAAGACCACAGTCGAGAAGACCAACAACGCGAGCAGAACAATGTGAAGGTGTGATTGCATCGGTGGCTCGTTCAACGAAAAAATCACTTCGGACACGAGCACAAGAACTTGCACTCCCCATGTGCACAATGAGAGATCACATGACAAATGATCTCGGCATGAAACCATACCGCCCGTCATTTGGTAATGAGTTAAACGATACAGACATGCAGAAACGATATGAAGCCTGTGAACGGTTTTTGACCGTTTTTCCAACAATTCCTGCACGTGGAACAGTGATTTTTTCTGACGAATGTGCAATTTATCGTAGCGCCAAAATGAGACATGTTTACTTCTGGGGCAAGGAAAATCCACACTTCTTTCAGGAACTGGAACACCATCGCATCTGATGATATGGGGTGCAGTGTCTGCCAGGAACATGTTCGGTCCATATTTTTTTGAGGGTCCTCTCAACGAAACTGCTTACCTCAACATGTTACTGGACTGGTTTGAGCCTGTACTCGAACGTTTTGGGCTGCTTGGTCGGGTGTGGTTTCGACAAGATGGGGCTCCTGCTCATTTTGCCATTAATGTGAGGGAATTCCTTAACGAAGTGTTCAGAGACAAATGGGTCGGCCGTGGCTCGCAACATTTACCTGTCCCTATTCAGTGGCCACCCCAAAGCCCAGATCTTTCTTCATGTGACAATGCGTTATGGGGTTTCGTCAAGCAGAACGTATCCCGGGTGCGTTACTGCACAACAGAGGAACTAAAACACACTGTTCGAGATGCATTTGGTGCAATCACTCCAGCAATGCTGCGTCGATTCTCACACCGCACATGGAGGCGCATAATCCTTTTTACGAAAATGATGGTGCGCACACAGATATTCTTGATTAGTAACTGTAATTAGTAACTGTATTTACTGTAATTAAAGGAATTGTTGCTATTGACTTGTTTCTTAAATTATACCTACCGTATATTAATACAATTAATCACACAAAAATAAAATTGGTATTACAATGTGTACATTTTGTAGGGGTGACGGGAATGTTCGAACACCCTGTACAGTAAAATCATCTGCATGATGTCAGGCCACGATTAAATACCTAAAGTGACCATTAACTAGTAGAGGATTAAAATCATTGGAGAATTGATAGTTTATAAAGTGAAAGGGTTAATTATTTTATTTTCATAAATATCTAAACTAATATTTACATATGTTTGCACACATACGTAAACTACAGGGCGTCTCAGAATTCGCGCACCATATTTATAGGTGCGAATGACCTGAATTTGTGGTGCGAGACTTCTGAGACACCCCGTATATTCTCTCCTTTGCGTAACTTTATTAGAAAATGTTTCACTTTATTAAAAATTGGGTGCTTTGGAGTCATATTTCATAAACTCAAATGAGAATAAATATTGTGAATTTTCATCAGTAAGAAAATTGCACCCAATATTTCATAAGATAAATATTGGCTTTTACCAATACATAAATGTTTCTTTTCATACATTTAGAAAATAATATTGATGCAGTTATTGAAAAACTGCCTCATTGTGAACTTTAGTATGCTTTCAACAACGCGAAACGAGGTAAAAAGTTCAAGTCTATTTTCCGAAAACTTTCGTAATATGCGTTAAGGGTAAGCCATAATTGCATAGTATTTGTAGAGACGTTCTTTGAGTGATATTCATTAACTGAGTCTTATGTGAGCAGAGACTATTTTACCATCGGTAAAATTACTTTACTGAATCCATGTCGCTAATTGTTATGATAAATTGCATTAGCGGATTTACGCGGGCGGGCCGTGGAGCGGCCGCACCCCATTTAGTCAATTTGGCGCCCCTTTTTGTCAATTTGGCGTCTCTTTCGGTCAATCTTGGCACCCCTTCCAAATGCTTTGTTTTATACTAAATTTTTTAATTTCTAAAAGCAAAAACGTACATACTTTTTTAAATTATAAAAATATCAACACCACGCTTGTAAATACCTGGCAAATTACCTTTCAATTTTATTTTTAGAAACTGTGTATAAAAATAATATTTCCCTTCGTATACTCAATTTAATTATGTTTTCCAGCTTTACATATTCACTTATTAATGGTTGTAAGCATTTGTAGATACAAGGTTAATGTGCTTGTAAACCCTTTGCGTAGTATTCACATTCACGATCTTCCTCTCTCTAAATGACTGATTAAGGTAATATTTTGAACAGATGGATTAGATAACGTCAATCAAATTAGTTCCAGTATTTACTACCAGAAACCTTGTCTTTAACGACATTTTAGTAAACGCTAAAAACTTGCCTGTTGGTGCTTAAAAGGTTAACATATGTACTGGGGGCACTCAATATATTTTGCCCCACCCTTTTTTCTTAGCTAAATAATAGGTCATGGGGCTGAAATGTCTTTTGGGCCGTAAGTTTGAACTTTCTGCGCTTCACATAACCGGATTTTTCCATTTTGAACCTCCCCTCCTTGTATAAAATCACTTATAAACGCCCTTGTATAAAACAGATGGTTAACGCAGTTTCGAAAATGGCGTCTGACACTGATGTGCGTCGTACACAGAGAGCTGTTATCGAGTTCTTAACTGCAGAGAAGGAGACAATTGGAAATATTCACAAACGTCTACAAAACGTTTACGGGGATGCTGTTGTTGATCGAAGCATAGTTGGACGCTGGTCTAAATGTGTGAGATCATCGGAGAGAGGGAGAGCCAGCCTCGATGATGAGCCACGCAGCGGTCGTCCGGCATCGGCTGTCACATCTCACACTATGCAACGTGCTAACAGCATCATTCGATCAAATCGGCGCGTCACATACAAGGCGCTATCACTGGAGCTAGGAATTAGTGAAGGAAGTGTGAATACAATAATTCAGCAACTGGGATACTCAAAAGTGTGTTCACGACTTGTTCCTCGCGAACTGACTGAAGATCACAAAGAAATTGCTTTTGAGTCGTTGGTTCGATACGAGACAGAAGGGGATGACTTCCTTTCACGAACTGTGACTGGGGATGAGACTTGGGTACACTACTTTCAACTTGAAACAAAACGCCAATCCATGGAGTGGCATCGCGCATACTCCCCACTCAAGAAAAAGTTCAAAATGGTTCCCTCTGCAGGAAAGGTTATGGCCACAACATTCTGGGACATGAAAGGGGTGATTCTGGTTGACATTATGAAGAAAGGACAGACAATCAACTCAGAGGCATATATTGCTCCCTACAGGGACTCCAGAGACGCATAAAGCGAGTTCGACCTGAGAGAAACCTGGAAGGCGTCCTTCTTTTGCACGATAACGCAAGACCACACAACAGTTTGCAAACAAGAGAGGCCATCACAAAAATGCACTTGACTGTGTTACCCCACCCTCCATACAGCCCGGATCTGGCACCTTTAGACTTCCTTTGTTTGGGCCAATGAAGGATGGTATTCGTGGAAGAAAGTTTCAGAGTGACGATGAGGTTGTTGAGGAGGTTAATAGGTGGCTCGAGCAGTAGGGCGGGTCGTACTCAGGTGACAACATGAATCTGAAGGAAATCCTATCATCAGGGGTGTCTAAATTATGTGTTTTTACATGGGGAACTCAAATATGAGCTTCTTTTTTGGATAGGATAACTCTAACCTACATCATTTTGTATTTCTAAATTGCCAATTTTACCCTTTTGAACCCCTTTATAATATATTAAAAGATATAAGGTAAATCATTTATATTGACAAGGCCAAATCAACTTTACATATATTTATTAATAGGTGAACTGCATGTATATCACTGGATATAATTACAAAGATCATTCTCTTGATATCTTGAACTTTGCCAGGTTGCACAAATCCTGCTTTGACTCAGACTTAGACATCAGCTTCCTGCTGGTCTCCTGAGCCCTGATCCCTCCATCCCTCTTTTCCTGTGAGAAGTACTTAGCAGAAGCCTCAGTCACCATTTTAACAACCCTCTCAATGCTTTGTGTGTGGCAAGGCCAGTTGCGCACCTCCATGGGGGTGTTGATGAAGTTTTTCACCTCTGAGGTGCTTACAGAGCAGGTGAGAGGTGGCTCTGACAAACTCATCTTCATCACCACTTCTCTCCAATTCCAGATCCTCATCACCATCTGCCAAAAATCTCTTAACATCCTTCCTGGCTGCCTTCTCTGCTACTGCAGCACTTTCCTCCTTGCTCCTTCTCCTTTTCTCTGCCTTCCTTTCCATCCACTGCCTTTTCAATGTCCTCACCTGTCTCTTGTGCTCTGGTAGATCAGGACCCCCTATTTGGTGGGGTCCCTTACTTCCAACCTTCTCTTTCTGTCCCTTGATGTAGGCAAGATCTTTCACAGGAATCTTTTTCTCTCTGCTGCAGGAACAGTTAATGTGGGCTTGGATAACACAGCCCTCACAGCCTCCCCCTCACAACTGGTAATCTGACACTTGCAAGTCAAAATATCAAAGAACTTGTCTAACTTGACAATGAACCTCTCTTTGGCATCAAGTTTGCCCTTCCCAAGAGAAAACTTCACTGCCTGATTCCAGACCTCCTTGAGCTTGGACATGATGGTCACTTTTTCATTGATAACAGGTGGCTTGAAAAGAGCATTAGCTTTGCTCCAGTGACAAATCAGACCAGGGTAGATGTCACTCACCAGCTTGTCCACTGGGTAGTTCCTCCTGTCATCTTCACTTTGCTTCCTCAAGTAGATGCCATACCTCAGGATATCCCTCACAGTCGGCAGTTCAGACACCAACAGCTCCCGGCCAGTGCCAACAAGATTACTCAGATGAGAACTTGATTTCGTCCTTGTTCTGACTTGAGCCATTTTCTTAATGAGTTCACACTGAAATAAAAACAATAATACAAGAGTTAAGTATCCACTACAGACAGGTATTAACTCTTTTCAGCGCAAAATTCTTGGTTAAAAAAAAGAGCTGAAATGGGCAAGAACAAATTTATCTGCAAATGCTAAACACATTATGCTTTTTTGGTTTCAAAATGTTATAAAATGCTAATTTATCTGTTGTCTGTAATGCAAATAATTTGTTCATGTACTCTAAAAAAACTAAAGAAACACATCCTAAAAATATTCTTTAGAACATTGAAATAGGCCTCATACTGCTCAGTTGTACTAAAAATGAACCACCTAATTTTAGCTCAAATCAAAGTTGTTAATTAAATTTTGCTCAATGTATCACTATAATATGCGTAGAAATAGCTTTTTCTTAAATATAACAGAATAATACTCACATGTGAACAGTAACAAAAAATATCAGTAGATAATCACTAAATCTATCCCCTCACTGCAAGCCGAGGTGGTAAAATAGCTTCATAAATCATGAGTCACTTCAAATATTTCACAAAACGTTTAGAATGTTCTGAAACGTTACATTCTAGCCTCTGAGAAAGGTGACTCAGAAAATGGCCTTAAGCGCGCCAGAAAACCGTCAAAATATTTCATATACCAAACTATGATAATTACAATTAAGTGGAATGGCACACCTTTTTATTTGAGTATTTAAATATTATTATTATTATATGAATTACATTATATGTGTTTATATGAATTAGTTAGAACAATGCTCTATGAGAGATAACGTGAGCAGCCATGATAGAAAACGTGAGAAGACATATTCTGGGGTAACTACAATAGTAAAATAATCAACAATTTAATAATAATCAACTGCAAAATGATGTAGGTTAGGGTTATCAGAATTAAATATTTTCTTCAGAATTGTGTTCTATACACCAAAATATGTCATTTGAACACCCCTCTCCATTGATTTAAAAAAAATGCATAGTATGACCCGCCCTACTCGAGCAGGAACCCAGCGGACTTTTACCAGCAAGGAATGAAGGCCCTTGTTTCGAGGTGGAGGAAAGCCGTAGAAAAGGATGGAGACTATGTGGAAAAATAAAAAATTGTAAAAAAGGTATGTAACTATTTGTATACAAAATTTTTGAAACTTACAAGGAAACTTGGAAAGAAAAAAAAAGGTGGGGCAAAATATATTGAGTGGCCCTCGTATTTTTAATTCCAGTGTATGTAATTATATTTATGTATATAATTAAACATTATTTTGGCGCAATTTTACATATGTGAAGGTCCCCCTTTCGAAAATCCTAGATCTGCTATTGATAAACTGCCAGGCGATTTTGCACAGGGATTAATGTACCTAGTAACACCAAGAGGTGACATTGCGCCTAAATGTGGACAGGACTATAAATGCGGGTTTTACCTGTGTATATATATATATATATATATATACACACACAGTACATTGTAATTACTATTACGCGTAACTCCTATATAACACTTCTGTCATTTTTTTTTGTTAGTAACTCCGACGTAACTTATATGTAGCTTTGCTTAACGTAACTTTGCTCTGTAACGTTCACATAATTTTTTTGTTTTATTAGTAACTTTCACGTAACTTTTGCGGCGTCACATTCTCGTAATAGACATGCATTTTAAATAAACAATATTTTCAAAGTAAATCAAATGTACTCGTACGAGGCAGTAAATAAGATATTACATCAAACGTTACCTTAGAATTCCTGAGACAACACTTTCCAGGAGTTCGACTGACCTCGCGACGGACTGACAATCCATAGCCACCAAACTCCCTTGGTTTGTTACAGTCTGACTTCTTTCTCTGAGGGTATCGCAAAGCGAAAGTGTACGAGAACAATTCTTAGACACTAAATGAACTGAGTATCAACATTAGAAGGGAGATAAGGCGCATCCCAGCAGAGGTTCTTGGCAGAGTGTTTGAGAACTTCAATATCTGTCATCCAGAGCTTGCTTGGATGCTTGGATCGAGCACGTCATGAACTATTAACATTTTCCGCCCTCTTCTTCGTGGGAATTAACTGATTTTTGTTGGAAACAAAACAGTGACACTTTCGTGACCCTTTCTCGTTTATTTAAGTCAAGAATGAATAGAATTGATCCCAGAATAAAAATTTAATATCCAAATTAAAAGTTTACATAATTTTGGAAGATATATATATATATGTGTGTGTGTATATGTGTATGTGTGTGTGTATATGTGTATGTGTGTGTGTGTGTGTGTTAAAAGAAAGCAATACAAAAACTTTATTGCTATTCAAATTTTTTATGAGGCAGTGACAATGTGACATATGAGATCATGGTGTTACAACGTCATTCTTGAAAATTTGTTTACAAACTATACCTAGAGTTGGGTTGTCATTTTGGAGCTATTTAAGAATAGGGACCCCAGCCTTCTTTAGTTAGGCTTATAAGGCTAACTAACGAAAATATCACGACCTAACCTAACCAATCGTTAGGTTAACTGTACGTCCTTGACGATTGGTTAGGTTAGGTCATGATATTTTCGTTTGTTAGCCTTATAAAGCTAACTAAAGAAGGCTGGGGTCCCTATTCTTCAATAGCTCCGTCACTTTTGTTAATTAATACTAAAAAAGAAAATTGTGCAGGAATTGCTCGCAGCTGTGTATACAGTAGAAAATAGGTTAACATCCGAAACCTACTCGTAAGTCCTTACAAGAAGTGCGTGATCGCCGAGAGTCATTTGATCCTTAGCAAGTCGGTGTGCGGCTCAACTTTAACCTCGGTGGAGAAGGAAATCGAACCCGTGGCATTCATAGTCCAAGTCCAGTCTCCAACCAACCGAGCAACGGTAGTTTTGCGTATTTTTCCATGGAGCAGTATGTTTGATATTAATTTGGGTACTTACGTATTAACGGAGGGCCACCACATATTGATGATCGGTTAGGTTAAGTTGTAATATTTTCGTTATTTGAAATATTCATCATGAATAAGCCTAAAAAATTATTTTTTTTTCAGAAAATTGTATAAAAAAATATTTAAAAAAATATTGCTATTTAAAAAATATGATGTATTAGAAATTTTCAACTAACGAAAATATTACAACTTAACCTAACTAATCATCAATATGTGGTGGCCCCCGTTAATACATAAGTACCTTAATTTGTTTTTTAATAAAGAAGAGAGCGTAAAGAAATGGATTATTTTGTATATAACTGAAAAATAACTTTTTCTTTATATTTTTGTTAAATGTATGGATATTTTCTTAAGTGAATATATTTTTGCTTGAGAATAACCTTTTCTAACCACATCTACAAATTCTGCACTGTCGACGTGTCTGTCTTTGTGATTGATAGTCGTTTAATGTTCTTTTGACTCGCAGTTTATACGGGGAAATTTCCAAATCTTTTCGCATCGCTCTTTGAGTGCATTTGCAAATGAGGCGTTACGATGTATTGGGAACCGATTTGCGACCACTCGTTTTTATAAACAAATTAATTATGGTCGGTTTTTTTTTCTGGAATTACCATAAAGTTTTGCGTCCAACTTCACAGTTGAAATTGCCTTTCACTTATCCACTTTCCTCGAACTTTCTAACAGAATTGCAGTTCATCCTCCACTTGCAATTGTACTCGCATATTTCACTGCATTTCGAACACGATTTCATACGTATGAAAATTTTTTAATATTAAATACACCATTTCAGTGTAAAATACAAACCATCTTGAAACGAGGGATTATGGAGAACAAACTGCGCAGTGCGCATGCGCAAAAACAGGGACGCAAATCTCAAACATTTATTAGAAGTTTGAAAATCACGAATATAACAAAATGCAAAATGCACTCGACTCCTTTTAGGGTGTACACGCTCAGTCATTTCCATTCTATACCTCTTCCTCACTTCATCCTTTCCAATTTCCTTTCATCCATTGCTGACCAGCCTCTTTTGAACCTCTTCTCAGTTTATCCTCCCGTATGACTACCGTATTTACCCGGAGGCTCAACTGCTTCGTAAAACGAATATGTAACACAGAAATCTTCACTAAAACCCACGAAAACCACAGACCGTATAAAGGTGGTTTAATTTTATTGTGATAAAGATTTGTATCTTTCTCAAAAATTTCCATTTTTGCTTTGTGTTAAATTTACTTCAGACCTTATTCACTTCAGACTTTAAACTCTTTTCATAACCGTAATTTACCAGAAAACATGCCAACAAAACATGTATGTATGTATGTACAATATAATATATATATATATATATATATATATATAATATATATATATATATATATATATATATATATGTGTGTGGAATATCATGCATGAACACGGACGATTTTGCAAAATGTAAAATTTGCGCCACCAGGCTTCTAACTCAACACACCTTGAATAGAAGGTGAGGAAGCTAACCACTACGTTACGACGGGATAAAAGTTAAAACAACTTGTCATACATTTAAACAACCTAGGAAACGCATAACGCTTTCGCGTCCAGAGGTGTTTTACTTGTTAACCTTCACGCACTTGAGGTAATGACCAGCATCTCATTCAAACTGTTTGGGGGGTGCATTGCTGGGGTCCCTGGTGGGTGCAAATTTTGTATTAGCAAAGTCGTGCGTGTTCATGCATGATATTCCATTTATGAGGCACCTTCTTTGCACCAGATAATTTGAATGAGATTCTGGTCATTACTTCGACTGCGGGAGGGTTAACGCGTAAAATACCTCTAAACCCGAAAACGTTATGCGCTTACTCGGTTGTCTAAATGTATTACAGTTTATGCTAACTCTTCTCCTACCACAGTGGCTGGCGCCCTCACCTTCTATTCAAGAGGTGGTGAGTTGGAACCCTTGATGAAGGCAAATTTTGCATATATATATATAGGCAGTAGTACAGCGAAACAATTAAATACTGCATTCACACATCCCCCTTATTAATATCCCTAGTAAAAGTTAATTTTCTATGCCCATTTGTTTCATTTCGTAAATTTAATTAAAAGGCAGACAGTAAATATTATATGCATGGATTATACGAGAAATATTTCAAATGAATCCACTTGCATAGAAGCAATTACGATACTATGAATAATTAAAACCTTAATGGCAAACATTTAAATTTCATTTCATAATACAGTACATGCAGAGTCAGATATTTGATTCAAATAAATTTGGTTATATTAACCTTTGGTTAGCTTCCGCCCGAATTGTTCATTCTGACGAAGGTCAAGCTTTTCACTCAACCTTAGACCTACAGTTTAACGTGGAATCCGAAACGCCCCAACAGCAACCCAGCATCTTAACCACTAGGCCACCCAGGGTACACATTTATCTACCAGCCACTTTCTTTATTGTGTGGAAGGATGAAGAGCTGGGTTTTGCTGCGCGCCGGCTGCCGTCAGCGGGTCTCGATCCTGGGGCCGATGGATTCGTAGTCAGCGACGCTAACCACTACATATATATACTGGTGTACCGGATGTGAGTTTTTCAACATCTGCGGATGCGGATGCGGATTTTTAATTTCAATATCTGCGGATGCGGATGCGGATATTTAGTTAATCTATCAATATAATATAGAATTATGAATATATGACATAATTTTTCAAATTTCGTGATATTACTATTATGGCAGGCAATGCATAAGAATTAAAATTAATATTAATGTTTTCATTACGATAAAAATAATAACTTTCTCAAGAGTTTCAGCCACAGAAAATTTAATGAAACAAGTTTCATTCAATTTTCTGCGTTACCAACTATTTATATTTTGAGGTTTATATATTTGTTTGTTCATTAATAATTAATACTTTACATGAAATGTGCATGACTGGGCCTTATAAGCTACTTTATAAACTAATTTAATTGTAAATTGCATAATTTATTAGAGGTAATATCCGCATAACATCCGTAGTCAGAAGTGCGGATGCGAATGTTTAAAATGATGCGGACGCGGATATCCGGTCCACCACCAATATATATATATATGTATGTATACGTGTGGAGAAAGACCAACGCATGGAACTACTACGAGGTTACGGGGTATATTTTTTTAGGTAGGAAGGAGGGGCCAAGGGCGAATGCCGGAAAAAAACGCCCTCCCCCCTCCCCCATAGACGAAGAAGAGAGCGAAAATCAAGGTCTAAAGTTTCGAGATGTCCGGGCATTTTGCATTTGAAAGAGTGGAGGTCATACACATAGATAGTGGGAAAGATGGATTGAGGAAGGTTGTTCCAGATTTTACCGGTTGAGAAGATGAAAGATTGAAAATATCGATTAAACTTGCGTTAAAGAGTTGGACAGAAAAGGAATGAGAATGTATCGAAAGTCTGGTACTGAGTGTTCTCCTTAAAGGAGAAAGCATGCAGTTAGAGAGTTCAGAGGAGCAGTGTCCGTTATAATGGCGATAGTAAAGAGAGAGTGAAGTAACATTGCGGCGAAGAGAGATGGATTGGAGACAATCAGTAAGAGGCGGGGAACGGATGAGACGAAAAGCCTTTGGTTCCACCCGGTCAAGTAAGCTGCATGGGATGAGCCACCTCACATATGGTAAGCGTACTCTAAACCTCTAAACAGGGGCGGACAAGACCCTTGTAAAGAGACAGCAACTGAGTGGGGGTGAAGAAACTGCGGAGGCGGTACAGCACACCTAACCTCTTAGAAGCTGTTTTGGAAAGAGAGTATGTGTGATCTTTCAAGGAAAGATCACGAGAAAAGGAAATGTCAAGAGAAATGGAGGGATTGAGTTGTGTATTGTTGAAGGTAAGGGGATAGTCGCGTGGAAGATTGTGACGAGGAGAAAGATGAAGGAACCGAGTTTTTAAAGAATTGAAAGCCACAAAGTTTTCCTGCTCCAATCAGAGATAGTAGAAGCACCATAGATCAGGCGCAACATGAATCCTACAAGAATTTCGGATAGTCTGTAGAATTAGGAGAAAGGTAAACAGCGCAGATGTATTTAGTTTGAGATTGGCATGTAAGCCGTAGCCAGAGAGCATAGAATTCTGAAGATTCAAGTCCGGGAATACGGGAACAAGTGAGGTCGTTACGTACATATACGCAACATTCTCCTTTGGAGTGACATTCAGTATAAAGAGAGTAGAAGGATACAGAAAAGGGGTTGCTCTCAGTCATCCCAGACACCCGAGTCTCAGTGAAAATGAGAAGGTGAAATTTAGAGGAGGAGAGGTGGTGTTCAACAAATTGAAAATTTGAAGAAACGCCAGGAATGTTGCGGAAATTTATGAAAAGTGAATCAGGCAGAGGCCCAGAACATCTCGAATGGGCAATAGCAGAACCAGCCCCACTGCACGGGTTTGCGTTCCCGGTATCGGTAGCGGGGTAGCCAGAAGTGGGGACATTTATGGTCCTCCCCAGGGGACTCCGAGGATTTTGAAGTCGTTCCCATTTTTTTCTAATTTTGATAAGATTATGTAGTGTGTAAAATGCATGTATCTGTAGTGAAATAAAAAATAATAATATATATATATACACAGGGTGGGCCGTAAGTTTCCATACATAGGAAAATTTAAACGTTTGTTTTTATGTTTCAGATACCCTAAGAATATGCGTTGTAAGATCTTGTTTACTGATGAAGCAAATTTTTACGTCAATGGAGAGGTTAATCGGCAAAACATACGTTATTGGAGTAATGCTAACCCTAACTGGCTGAGTCCGACGAAGATGCAAGGTGCCGGTAAACTGATGGTGTGGGCCGGGATATGGGGTGACAGAATTATTGGACCAATTTTTGTCAGTGGAAATCTTAATGCCGAAAGGTATCTTAACATGTTGCAAGAAGAGATTTTCCCATCCCTGCTAAACGAGGAAGGTAACTTCCCAGTTTACTTCCAGCAAGATGGAGCTCCACCTCATTATGGTCTTCACGTGCGTCGGTATTTGGATCAGCAGCAGTTTCCGGATGCTTGGATTGGTCGGCGTGGTCCTGTGGAGTGGCCTCCCAGATCCCCAGATCTCACCCCCTTGATTTCTATCTTTGGGGGCACTTGAAGGCCATGGTGTATCAGGAAAAGATACGAGACATAAATCATCTAAAGGAACGTATCACCAACGCCATTACAAGCATAACGTCAACTGTGCTAATGCGTGTTCATCAACAGTGGGGAACACGTATTGAAATGTGTTTTCAAAACAATGGCAACCATGTAGGCATATTATATAAATAAAAATGGTTGTCCATAAAAAAATGTTTTTTCCTATGTATGGAAACTTACGGCCCACCCTGTATATATATATATATATATATATATATATATACAGTATAGTGTGTGTGTGTGTGTGTGTGTGTGTGTATGTATTAGGGCGGGTCGTACTCAGGTGACAACATGAATCTGAAGGAAATCCTACCATCAGGGGTGTCTAAATTGTGTGTTTTTACATGGGGAATTCAAATATGAGCTTATTTTTTGGATAGGATAACTCTAACCTACATAATTTTGTATTTCTAAATTGCCAATTTTACCCTTTTGAACCCCTTTATAATATATTAAAAGATATAAGGTAAATCATTTATATTGACAAGGCCAAATCAACTTTACATATATTTATTAATAGGTGAACTGCATGTATATCACTGGATATAATTACAAAGATCATTCTCCTGACATCTTGAACTTTGCCAAGTTGCACAAATCCTGCTTTGACTCAGACTTGGACATCAGCTTCCTGCTGGTCTCCTGAGCCCTGATCCCTCCATCCCTCTTTTCCTGTGAGAAGTACTTAGCAGAAGCCTCAGTCACCATTTTAACAACCCTCTCAATGCTTTGTGTGTGGCAAGGCCAGTTGCGCACCTCCATGGGGGTGTTGATGAAGTTTTTCACCTCTGAGGTGCTTAGAGAGCAGGTGAGAGGTGGCTCTGACACACCTTCTGACCAGCTGATCAAGTCACCGATGCTGGAAGCATCACAAGTGATGTCAGGTGTCCTTCTGCTCCTAACAGAGGAGTCCCGCAGCTGAGTGTCCGGGTCCCCCTCTCCCCTGATGGCCAGGATTCTCTCCACCCCTTCAATCCTCTCCTTCTGATCCTCAGAGCAGAGTAGTGTTTGGAGGATCACTTCACTGTGGGCATACCAAGCAGATCTTCTCACAGTTGGCATCACAATATGCAGCACCTTCTTTCTCTGGGACTTGAGGCAGTCCAGCTGAAAGAGGATGTGCCTAGGCCCTTCGATCCAGGAGTGCTTGACCTTCACGTTGAACCAACATGGGTAATACACTCCACTGATGAATTCCACAATGAATTGCAGAATCTTCAGGTTCTTTCCTTTAAGTCCGTGCTTTGACACCCAGAGCCTGAGAAGTCTGTTCGCTGTGGTGAGCCAGCGGCTGTGGTTTACTGGTCCTATCTCTAACAGAGCCAGCCCTGCAGGAAGTACTCCATCCCTGACTGCACAGACAATTTTATAGCCATAGTATTGATCAGTTGAGAGATCTTGAATGACCTTGTCAGGAAGCTTGATCAGTGGAGGGCCAACAGAGATTCGGGTGAAGTTTGGTTGATATCAAAGTCTGTAGCAGAATCAAGGAGCTTTCCTATTGGCCCGGATAATTTTTTGTCTGACAGAGTAGGGCCATCAAGGTCAACAATGAGATGGCGCAGGGGAAGTTCAACAGTGTGCAGGTTGCACACCAACCAGACCAGCTTTCTCCCCAGGTGCAGCTCCAGCTTCCGCATTACTCCAGCTTTCACACCAGTGTTGACATTTGTTGAGTCTCCTCCAATGGCCAACAAGGTCTTATCATAACCCCTCTCTTTCAGCCAGGCAAACAGGACCTTAGCAATCTTCTCCGCATGTGACTCCTCTTTAGTTGCTTTCTCTGGGGTAAAGTGGAACAGATAGTAGCTGCCAGGCTCACTAACAACACTATAGTGTTCTTCCTTGATCTTTGCGGGAAAAGATTGGTCACTGCCCTCAGCTTCCATCATCACATTGGTCAGGTCAATCCGCCCATCAAAGAGGATGCAAGAGATCCCCCCCTCCTCCCTGCACTTCTTCTCGAACTGTTCCCCCAGCTCTCTCATCAACTTCTCCTGTGCTCTCTTGACCTTGCTCTAATCAATCACTTTACTTGTATTGTCTTCTGTGATGATTCCTGCGTCAATCAGAGCTGCTGTTACTATCGCTGCAGTTGGCCTCAGCCCAATGCCATACCTTACACTAGCAAGGGCAATGTTTTGAATCTCATCATAGTTTTTCTGCACCTTTGCCGAAGCTGCTGGCTCAGGGTCAGTTTGAGGGAAGAGCTCAACTTCAGGAACAAACTCATCTTCATCACCACTTCTCTCCAATAGCTTCATAAATCATGAGTCACTTCAAATATTTCACAAAACGTTTTAGAATGTTCTGAAACGTTACATTCTATCCTCTGAGAAAGGTGGCTCAGAAAATGGCCTTATGCGCGCCAGAAAACCGTCAAAATATTTCATATACCAAACTGTATGATAATTACAATTAAGTGGAATGGCACACCTTTTTATTTGAGTATTTAAATATTATTATTATTATATGAATTACATTATATGTGTTTATATGAATTAGTTAGAACAATGCTCTATGAGAGATAACGTGAGCAGCCATGATAGAAAACGTGAGAAGACATATTCTGGGGTAACTTCAATAGTAAAATAATCAATAATTTAATAATAATCAACTGCAAAATGATGTAGGTTACGGTTATCAGAATTAAATATTTTCTTCACAATTGTGTTCTATACACCAAAATATGTCATTTGAACACCCCTCTCCATTGATTTAAAAAAAATGCATAGTATGACCCGCCCTACTCGAGCAGGAACCCAGCGGACTTTTACCAGCAAGGAATGAAGGCCCTTGTTTCGAGGTGGAGGAAAGCCGTAGAAAAGGATGGAGACTATGTGGAAAAATAAAAAATTGTAAAAAAGGTATGTAACTATTTGTATACAAAATTTTTGAAACTTACAAGGAAACTTGGAAAGAAAAAAAAAAGGTGGGGCAAAATATATTGAGTGGCCCTCGTATTTTTAATTCCAGTGTATGTAATTATATTTATGTATATAATTAAACATTATTTTGGCGCAATTTTTACATATGTGAAGGTCCCCCCTTTCGAAAATCCTAGATCTGCTATTGATAAACTGCCAGGCGATTTTGCACAGGGATTAATGTACCTAGTAACACCAAGAGGTGACATTGCGCCTAAATGTGGACAGGACTATAAATGCGGGTTTTACCTGTGTGTATATATATATATATATATATATATACACACACAGTACATTGTAATTACTATTACGCGTAACTCCTATATAACACTTCTGTCATTTTTTTTTGTTAGTAACTCCGACGTAACTTATATGTAGCTTTGCTTAACGTAACTTTGCTCTGTAACGTTCACATAATTTTTTTGTTTTATTAGTAACTTTCACGTAACTTTTGCGGCGTCACATTCTCGTAATAGACATGCATTTTAAATAAACAATATTTTCAAAGTAAATCAAATGTACTCGTACGAGGCAGTAAATAAGATATTACATCAAACGTTACCTTAGAATTCCTGAGACAACACTTTCCAGGAGTTCGACTGACCTCGCGACGGACTGACAATCCATAGCCACCAAACTCCCTTGGTTTGTTACAGTCTGACTTCTTTCTCTGAGGGTATCGCAAAGCGAAAGTGTACGAGAACAATTCTTAGACACTAAATGAACTGAGTATCAACATTAGAAGGGAGATAAGGCGCATCCCAGCAGAGGTTCTTGGCAGAGTGTTTGAGAACTTCAATATCTGTCATCCAGAGCTTGCTTGGATGCTTGGATCGAGCACGTCATGAACTATTAACATTTTCCGCCCTCTTCTTCGTGGGAATTAACTGATTTTTGTTGGAAACAAAACAGTGACACTTTCGTGACCCTTTCTCGTTTATTTAAGTCAAGAATGAATAGAATTGATCCCAGAATAAAAATTTAATATCCAAATTAAAAGTTTACATAATTTTGGAAGATATATATATATATATATGTGTGTATATGTGTATGTGTGTGTGTGTGTGTGTTAAAAGAAAGCAATACAAAAACTTTATTGCTATTCAAATTTTTTATGAGGCAGTGACAATGTGACATATGAGATCATGGTGTTACAACGTCATTCTTGAAAATTTGTTTACAAACTATACCTAGAGTTGGGTTGTCATTTTGGAGCTATTTAAGAATAGGGACCCCAGCCTTCTTTAGTTAGGCTTATAAGGCTAACTAACGAAAATATCACGACCTAACCTAACCAATCGTTAGGTTAACTGTACGTCCTTGACGATTGGTTAGGTTAGGTCATGATATTTTCGTTTGTTAGCCTTATAAAGCTAACTAAAGAAGGCTGGGGTCCCTATTCTTCAATAGCTCCGTCACTTTTGTTAATTAATACTAAAAAAGAAAATTGTGCAGGAATTGCTCGCAGCTGTGTATACAGTAGAAAATAGGTTAACATCCGAAACCTACTCGTAAGTCCTTACAAGAAGTGCGTGATCGCCGAGAGTCATTTGATCCTTAGCAAGTCGGTGTGCGGCTCAACTTTAACCTCGGTGGAGAAGGAAATCGAACCCGTGGCATTCATAGTCCAAGTCCAGTCTCCAACCAACCGAGCAACGGTAGTTTTGCGTATTTTTCCATGGAGCAGTATGTTTGATATTAATTTGGGTACTTACGTATTAACGGAGGGCCACCACATATTGATGATCGGTTAGGTTAAGTTGTAATATTTTCGTTATTTGAAATATTCATCATGAATAAGCCTAAAAAATTATTTTTTTTTCAGAAAATTGTATAAAAAAATATTTAAAAAAATATTGCTATTTAAAAAATATGATGTATTAGAAATTTTCAACTAACGAAAATATTACAACTTAACCTAACTAATCATCAATATGTGGTGGCCCCCCGTTAATACATAAGTACCTTAATTTGTTTTTTAATAAAGAAGAGAGCGTAAAGAAATGGATTATTTTGTATATAACTGAAAAATAACTTTTTCTTTATATTTTTGTTAAATGTATGGATATTTTCTTAAGTGAATATATTTTTGCTTGAGAATAACCTTTTCTAACCACATCTACAAATTCTGCACTGTCGACGTGTCTGTCTTTGTGATTGATAGTCGTTTAATGTTCTTTTGACTCGCAGTTTATACGGGGAAATTTCCAAATCTTTTCGCATCGCTCTTTGAGTGCATTTGCAAATGAGGCGTTACGATGTATTGGGAACCGATTTGCGACCACTCGTTTTTATAAACAAATTAATTATGGTCGGTTTTTTTTTCTGGAATTACCATAAAGTTTTGCGTCCAACTTCACAGTTGAAATTGCCTTTCACTTATCCACTTTCCTCGAACTTTCTAACAGAATTGCAGTTCATCCTCCACTTGCAATTGTACTCGCATATTTCACTGCATTTCGAACACGATTTCATACGTATGAAAATTTTTTAATATTAAATACACCATTTCAGTGTAAAATACAAACCATCTTGAAACGAGGGATTATGGAGAACAAACTGCGCAGTGCGCATGCGCAAAAACAGGGACGCAAATCTCAAACATTTATTAGAAGTTTGAAAATCACGAATATAACAAAATGCAAAATGCACTCGACTCCTTTTAGGGTGTACACGCTCAGTCATTTCCATTCTATACCTCTTCCTCACTTCATCCTTTCCAATTTCCTTTCATCCATTGCTGACCAGCCTCTTTTGAACCTCTTCTCAGTTTATCCTCCCGTATGACTACCGTATTTACCCGGAGGCTCAACTGCTTCGTAAAACGAATATGTAACACAGAAATCTTCACTAAAACCCACGAAAACCACAGGCCGTATAAAGGTGGTTTAATTTTATTGTGATAAAGATTTGTATCTTTCTCAAAAATTTCCATTTTTGCTTTGTGTTAAATTTACTTCAGACCTTATTCACTTCAGACTTTAAACTCTTTTCATAACCGTAATTTACCAGAAAACATGCCAACAAAACATGTATGTATGTATGTACAATATATATATATATATATATATATATATATATATATATATATATATATATATATATATATATATATATTATGTGTGGAATATCATGCATGAACACGGACGATTTTGCAAAATGTAAAATTTGCGCCACCAGGCTTCTAACTCAACACACCTTGAATAGAAGGTGAGGAAGCTAACCACTACGTTACGACGGGATAAAAGTTAAAACAACTTGTCATACATTTAAACAACCTAGGAAACGCATAACGCTTTCGCGTCCAGAGGTGTTTTACTTGTTAACCTTCACGCACTTGAGGTAATGACCAGCATCTCATTCAAACTGTTTGGGGGGTGCATTGCTGGGGTCCCTGGTGGGTGCAAATTTTGTATTAGCAAAGTCGTGCGTGTTCATGCATGATATTCCATTTATGAGGCACCATCTTTGCACCAGATAATTTGAATGAGATTCTGGTCATTACTTCGACTGCGGGAGGGTTAACGCGTAAAATACCTCTAAACCCGAAAACGTTATGCGCTTACTCGGTTGTCTAAATGTATTACAGTTTATGCTAACTCTTCTCCTACCACAGTGGCTGGCGCCCTCACCTTCTATTCAAGAGGTGGTGAGTTGGAACCCTTGTGAAGGCAAATTTTGCATATATATATATAGGCAGTAGTACAGCGAAACAATTAAATACTGCATTCACACATCCCCCTTATTAATATCCCTAGTAAAAGTTAATTTTCTATGCCCATTTGTTTCATTTCGTAAATTTAATTAAAAGGCAGACAGTAAATATTATATGCATGGAATTATACGAGAAATATTTCAAATGAATCCACTTGCATAGAAGCAATTACGATACTATGAATAATTAAAACCTTAATGGCAAACATTTAAATTTCATTTCATAATACAGTACATGCAGAGTCAGATATTTGATTCAAATAAATTTGGTTATATTAACCTTTGGTTAGCTTCCGCCCGAATTGTTCATTCTGACGAAGGTCAAGCTTTTCACTCAACCTTAGACCTACAGTTTAACGTGGAATCCGAAACGCCCCAACAGCAACCCAGCATCTTAACCACTAGGCCACCCAGGGTACACATTTATCTACCAGCCACTTTCTTTATTGTGTGGAAGGATGAAGAGCTGGGTTTTGCTGCGCGCCGGCTGCCGTCAGCGGGTCTCGATCCTGGGGCCGATGGATTCGTAGTCAGCGACGCTAACCACTACATATATATTACTGGTGTACCGGATGTGAGTTTTTCAACATCTGCGGATGCGGATGCGGATTTTTAATTTCAATATCTGCGGATGCGGATGCGGATTTTTAATTTCAATATCTGCGGATGCGGATGCGGATATTTAGTTAATCTATCAATATAATATAGAATTATGAATATATGACATAATTTTTCAAATTTCGTGATATTACTATTATGGCAGGCAATGCATAAGAATTAAAATTAATATTAATGTTTTCATTACGATAAAAATAATAACTTTCTCAAGAGTTTCAGCCACAGAAAATTTAATGAAACAAGTTTCATTCAATTTTCTGTGTTACCACGTATTTATATTTTGAGGTTTATATATTTGTTTATTCATTAATAATTTTAATACTTTACATGAAATGTGCATGACTGGGCCTTATAAGCTACTTTATAAACTAATTTAATTGTAAATTGCATAATTTATTAGAGGTAATATCCGCATAACATCCGTAGTCAGAAGTGCGGATGCGAATGTTTAAAATGATGCGGATGCGGATATCCGGTCCACCACCAATATATATATATATGTATGTATACGTGTGGAGAAAGACCAACGCATGGAACTACTACGAGGTTACGGGGTATATTTTTTTAGGTAGGAAGGAGGGGCCAAGGGCGAATGCCGGAAAAAACGCCCTCCCCCCTCCCCCATAGACGAAGAAGAGAGCGAAAATCAAGGTCTAAAGTTTCGAGATGTCCGGGCATTTTGCATTTGAAAGAGTGGAGGTCATACACATAGATAGTGGGAAAGATGGATTGAGGAAGGTTGTTCCAGATTTGACCGGTTGAGAAGATGAAAGATTGAAAATATCGATTAAACTTGCGTTAAAGAGTTGGACAGAAAAGGAATGAGAATGTATCGAAAGTCTGGTTCTGAGTGTTCTCCTTAAAGGAGAAAGCATGCAGTTAGAGAGTTCAGAGGAGCAGTGTCCGTTATAATAGCGATAGTAAAGAGAGAGTGAAGTAACATTGCGGCGAAGAGAGAGGGATTGGAGACAATCAGTAAGAGGCGGGGAACGGATGAGACGAAAAGCCTTTGGTTCCACCCGGTCAAGTAAGCTGCATGAGATGAGCCACCTCACACATGGTAAGCGTACTCTAAACCTCTAAACAGGGGCGGACAAGACCCTTGTAAAGAGACAGCAACTGAGTGGGGGTGAAGAAACTGCGGAGGCGGTACAGCACACCTAACCTCTTAGAAGCTGTTTTGGAAAGAGAGTATGTGTAATCTTTCAAGGAAAGATCACGAGAAAAGGAAATGCCAAGATAAATGGAGGGATTGAGTTGTGTATTGTTGAAGGTAAGGGGATAGTCGTGCGGAAGATTGTGACGAGGAGAAAGATGAAGGAACAGAGTTTTTAAAGAATTGAAAGCCACAAAGTTTTCCTGCTCCAATCAGAGATAGTAGAAACATCATAGATCAGGCGCAACATGAATCCTACAAGAATTTCGGATAGTCTGTAGAATTAGGAGAAAGGTAAACAGCGCAGATGTATTTAGTTTGAGATTGGCATGTAAGCCGTAGCCAGAGAGCATAGAATTCTGAAGATTCAAGTCCGGGAATACGGGAACAAGTGAGGTCGTTACGTACATATACGCAACATTCTCCTTTGGAGTGACATTCAGTATAAAGAGAGTAGAAGGATACAGAAAAGGGGTTGCTCTCAGTCATCCCAGACACCCGAGTCTCAGTGAAAATGAGAAGGTGAAATTTAGAGGAGGAGAGGTGGTGTTCAACAAATTGAAAATTTGAAGAAACGCCAGGAATGTTGCGGAAATTTATGAAAAGTGAATCAGGCAGAGGCCCAGAACATCTCGAATGGGCAATAGCAGAACCAGCCCCACTGCACGGGTTTGCGTTCCCGGTATCGGTAGCGGGGTAGCCAGAAGTGGGGACATTTATGGTCCTCCCCAGGGGACTCCGAGGATTTTGAAGTCGTTCCCATTTTTTTCTAATTTTGATAAGATTATGTAGTGTGTAAAATGCATGTATCTGTAGTGAAATAAAAAATAATTATATATATATATATAATATATATATATATATATATATATATATATATTATATATATATATATATATGTGTATATATATATATATATGTGTGTGTGTGTGTGTGTGTATGTATGTATGTATGTATATTGCAGAATCGAATCGTGTAAGATTTGAAATCAGGATTTATGGATCCCACGCATAGCAAGCTGTATAGTTTATATGTAGAATTTAACATCCGCTAAATTCTGTTTATTAAATTACAAACTGAAATAACAGTTCATCTCGTATTTGTCCCTTAGCGACAGGACACTTTGATTGTTATGCAATTCTGAGGAAATACTTAAGGCGAGCACAACGCTTCGATCTTCGGACCAGAGATAGCCGGAGAGCTGGGAAGGCCTCCGGGATTTGGCACATTATGTAGATCCTGTTTGTTAGAGTGGAATTCATCCCGGAGTGGCTCTGAATGACTCTTATTTTATTTGAACACTGGCATTGAGCTCCAACTGTGTAATTTAAGGCCAATTAACTTCGTCATAATAACTAAATCATTCTCTATAAGATATTCTTTATGAATAATCTTATACTGTAGTAGCTGTGGAACTGAAAAAGAATATAAAGAATAGTCCTTAATTAAATAAACTGAAGAAGTGTCACTGTGAATGTTTGTCAGCGCCTTATTCGTAACAAAAATCATCAGTACAAATTCCCTCTAAAATATAACATAGTATCAAAGTATCAACAAAATGCACTCTGCTGACATTCTTCTTATCCACTCCAAAGCCAACGTTTAGATACCTTGTCAACCTCGTTGATGTTCCGTGTATTGATCGCTCTCCACACGAAAGTCAAGCTGGTGGCCCCGCCTCTAGGCCTGGCTTGGTGGAGGAGCGAGTTGCTTTCTTGCGCTCTCCACCGCACATGACCAGGTACTCCTGGCTCATCTTGTACCGTCCTGAGCCAGGATATATATATATATATATAATGTTATAATGTTATAATGTTTCAGACCAACAAAGACCCTAGGATCCACTCATGGCTGGTCTACCTAACTGTGTTCGTAATCGTGTATTGTGTATGTCCTCCGTGGTGGCGGAGGGGACCTACAATTTTACGTGGGTTCCGAACCACAAGTACATAAGAAACTTATTTAAAAACTGCCGGTAAATCGGCAACGACCAATTTTTACGAAACTAAATAATTATCAATTTAAAAATAATTAATTATCGGTTTAAAACTAAAGATAGAATCTCTCGGTCCAGAGGAGCAAGTCATAATAGACTACTATCCACAGATATGTTAAATTCTATATCTATTTATAACGGACATGCAAATATATCAGATCCAAAGAATCCAGTCAATTTCATTACGGTATCCATCAAGTCACGGTCCATATCGATTGCGGACCAAGTCAAAATTTACAACCATATACATTATCAATTTAAAAATAATTAATTATCGATTTAAAACTAAAGATAGAATCTCTCGATCCAGAGGATCAAGTCATAATAGACTACTATCCACAAATATGTTACACTCTATATCTATTATATAACGGACATGCAAATATATCAGATCCAAAGAATCCAGTCAATTTCATTACGGTATCCATCAAGTCACGGTTCATATCGATTGCGGACCAAGTCAAATTTACAACCATATACATTACAATATATACACTTACGAGGAAAAGTGTAGGTGTGGCTGTAAAGACTGTACAGTAATGTAGAAATGTGTGTGCACCCATTATGGGTCTCCCATTTAAAGGTGTTTGTGGGGCAAGTGAAGATCATGAGTTTTTCAATACCTCACAGTACTATGGGGGGCACCGCTCGGCAGAGGAATCTCTTTAAATGGGGTGTGTAAGGACAGAGAGTATCCCCTAACCCAAGACGCTGCCTCCCTATATCCCACAACACTTGTGTTGAGCTGTGGGATCTATCCCCACAAAGCCTTAATTTTACTACCTTAAACTATACCCTTTCTATCAACATGCGCGTCCAATCGATTCTTAAACATGTTTATAGACGTGCTACTAATTACTTCTACCGGCAAACTATTCCAGCTATTTACTATTCTATGCGTAAAAAAGTTTTTCGCAACTGCTGTCTCGAACCTTCTACTTGTCAACTTACACCCGTTATTTCTAGTCCTATTATATTGAGATATTTCGAAAAAGCTATCTCTATCTACGTTATCAAACCCATTCATAATTTTGAAAACCTGGATTAGATCACCCCTTAACCTCCTAGTCTCGAGTGTAGTCAATTTTAACTCTTTAAGCCTATCCTCGTACGACTTTGACCTAAGAGACGGAATCATCTTAGTTGCTCGTCTTTGAACTCTTTCGATTTTGTCTATATCTTTGCGCATATGCGGATTCCAAAATTGGACCGCGTACTCCAAATGGGGTCTAACTAATGATTTATAAAGAGGAACTATAATATCGCGCGATTTGTACTCAAAATTTCGAGCTATAAAACCTAACACTTTGTTCGCCTTATTGACCGCCGCTGTACTTTGTTTCGCTACTTTTAAATCACCAGTGACTATAACTCCTAAATCTTTTTCCTGCTCTACGCTTGTTAAATCTTTCCCTGACATACTATACGCAAAATTACCGTTACGCGAACCTATATGCATAATTTTGCACTTATCCACGTTAAATCTCATTTGCCATGTGACTGACCAATCAACGATTTTATTCAGATCTTCCTGAATTTTACCTCTATCTTCGTCATTAATCGCCCTACCACCCAGCTTCGTGTCATCCGCAAACTTTGAAACTGTACTGACTAGGCCGACATCTAAATCGTTAATATATATAAGAAAAAGCAAGGGGCCCAATACAGAACCCTGAGGAACGCCACTCGCTACATTAGCCCAACACGACTCCGCTCCATCAACGACTACCCTCTGTTTCCTGCCTCGCAACCATTCTTCTAGCCAATTTATTACTACACCCCTGATTCCATGAGCCTTAGTTTTTTCAATCAGTCTTTTGTGCGGCACGGTGTCAAACGCTTTTTGAAAATCTAAATACACTACATCAACCGCCCGATGTCTATCGTAAACGTTAACCACGCTTTGGAAAAATTCTAAAAGATTAGTTAAGCAAGATTTGTTTCGCCTAAAACCGTGCTGCGTATTTCTAACCAGATTATGCACTTCTAAGTGTTCGACTATACGATCCCTAATTATTGATTCCAGTAGCTTACCTACAACAGACGTTAAACTGATTGGCCTATAATTTCCCGCCGCACCTTTATCGCCTTTCTTAAAGATAGGTGTTACGTTTGCTAACTTGAAATTATCTGGTACGCACCCCTCAGAAATAGACGCATTAAAAATCTTTGTTAGCGGCACAACAATGCTATCTTTAATTCTTTTAGTTGTATGGGATATATGGAATCCGGACCCGGTGATTTACGCGTTTTCATTTGATCAATATAGCGCATTACTTCCCCTTCACTAACGACAATATTATCCAAAATATTACCATTATCAAAAGGTATTATGTCTATGACCGTAGGGATATTCGTTACATCTTCTATAGTAAAAACTGACGTAAAAAATTCGTTTAGCAAGGTAGCCATTTCCTTGTTTTCAGAGACTAGATCTCCATTTCCATTTTTTAATGGACCTAAGACACTTTTTACTGGATTTCTATTATTGGCGTATTGAAAGAATCGCTTGGGTTTTCTTACCGTCACGAGCTATGGAGATTTCAAATTTGCGTTTTGACTTTTTTATTACACTTTTAGCTTCACGCCTTAGAGATATGTAGTTGTTTCGTAACAACAGATTATCTTTATCGCACTTGTATAGCCTATAAGCCCTCTCTCTACTCTTTATAATGTCTCCTACTCTAGAAGTAAACCACAAGGGCTTGTTGTTTACTTTCGCACGCTTAATTTTGTACGGTACACATTCCTCATTTATAGTCCTAAATACCGTTACGAACGATTCCCACATTAGTTTTGCGTTGGAGTTCCCCATTACGTTTTCCCAATTGACGTGTGAAAATTTATTTCGAAATTTACTAAAGTCTGCGTGCTGGAAGCTAGGAATTTTAGTCGAGTTAGTTGGTTTCGAGTGACTTACTGAGAGGACAAACTCTACCATATTGTGATCGCTATTGCTCAACGGTTCTATTACTTGAAGATCAGTAATTAGCCTATCATCCGTTGTTATTACTAAATCTAAAATACTGTCCAACCTCGTAGGTTCCCCAACCTTTTGAATAAGAAAGCTATCCTCGAGAAAATTAACTAAACGATTACCTTCCGCGTCTCCCTGCATTGTATCGTAATTCACGTTGGCGCAATTAAAGTCACCCATAACTAAAGCATGCTCACTACCGATTGCCTCCAAAATATAGTTCAATTTCCAAAGCTTTAGGTAAAATATGCTTACCATCTTTGGGAATTATGAGAGTAAGTGAAGCCGACCTTTGAAAAACTGACACCAGTAGATTAAAAAATCGCGAAATTTCACGTTGCCATTTTTGTTTTTGCGCATGTGTGGCGTGCACATAAAATAGAATCATTTTTTCTACTCATTTACGATTTTGGTAGAGGAAATCCGTAAAATATTTTAACGTTCGTTAAACTGTTTTAATGTTCGTTTAAATTTACACATTTATTCATTTATTCACTCATTCATTCATTTATTATGTTTCAGTTTATTTTTTTTAAATTAGGGTTTGTTAAGTAATTTTGTTCGTATTATATAACGTTCGTAATGTAACGTAAAGATGGAACTGCTTAACTTCTTTCGCATTATCTAAGGCCATACGACTGAGGGGACCTACAACTTTACGTAAGATCCGAACCACGGGTCGCTACATAATCTAGACGTAGAAGACGGTCTCCCACTCAATTATTCTTGGAACTCGATGTCATTTAACTTCGCTGATCGACGTGAAGCGGTGTTACGACACTGGCTATGACGTAACCGCCGTAACCTAACCTAACCTTAATAAATGGAACAAAACCTAAACAATATATGTGAGCATTTCCAAATATATATATATATATATATATATATATATATATATATATATATATATATATATATATACATTCAACTGCAAAGACCACGCACACGCAGTATAAATAACGTAAAGAACGACGCTTGTATAGGAGATATTCCGCGCAAGACGAGGAGAGAGAGAACGGAATATCTCCTATACAAGCGTCGTTCTTTACGTTATTTATACTGCGTGTTCTTTGCAGTTGAATGTATATAATGTTACGGCATGCGGGAGGTGCCCCCTTGGGGCATTGGTTTCTGCGAGTATGTAGAAGAATTACGGCATTTGGAAGAGTGAGGCCCATGGTGTAATGGTATCGCATCTGACCGGCAATCGGAAGATCCCGGGTTCGATTCCCGGGTGGTTACCTCATTTTTTCATTTGTTTCGTTCTCTCTCTCTCGTCTTGCGCGGAATATCTCCTATACAAGCGTCGTTCTTTACGATATATATACTGTATATATATATATAAACTCCTCTAAACGAGTGCAGAGTTAATAACATAATAAATATTCGAATATTAATTATAAAAAAATAGAAAATAAGCGTGAAGTCCTTGGTGGGGTTCATTTATTTCCAAATAACCATTATGTAAATGGAAATTATTTATGAAAGTATGCCCATATACACGACCATCATGCTCCACTAACTACGCATTATATGCCCACATTACCATTATAAAACTTTTGAGAAGATATCATTAGTTGCGTGAGAGGATTTGGCGAAAATGTGAAGTAAAACTGGGGGAAATGGCATCAAAAATGGATGTTGGATAATGTTCAAAAGACGACAATAAAATGATGTTCTCGGAAGAATATTAACAAAGAAGACATAAATTACGGAATAATAAAAACGGGAGAATATTTTATAGCGTTGATTAGGACATAATGTCTCTCTCGTTTTCTCTTTCAACTTATATATATATATATATGGAGAGAGAGAGAGAGAGAGAGAGAGAAGGAGAGAGGAGAGAGAGAGAGAGAGAGAGTTTAAATTCCGAAAATATAATTCTAACTGTATATATATTAACTTCACTTAAAAAAAAACCTTCCTCAAATTGTATAATAAATTCGCAATTATGCAACTGATATTCTTTTAACAATTAAAAGAAAAATTTTATTTACTTATTTACACTAATTATGATCTGGCCAATCGATGTTCATCTTCCTTTATTTTACATCTTCTAAAAGTTAAAAAAATAATTTTAATGAATTTTAAATACAAATTTTCAAGGAAATATAAAAATTTCGATTATTTATTTACTATAAAATTTTCATTAAAACTTTTGAACCTATTCCACGCATGCTCAGGAATCAATTTCTAACTTAGGCTATTCAGTTAATGAGGCTAAAAGAAGGGCATTCTTTATGTGAATAGTATCTTTTAGAATCCAGATTATATTTGTGAGTATCTAAATAACATCGACATTTTGTTCGGAACGTCATTCTGAAGAAAATTTGGTACGTGAAAATATTCACGTCCTTTATTACTGCATGAATCACATTCACCCTTAATCTTTTCAATTTTCTCCAGAAAATATGATGATACACTTTTATTAACTATCTAACTTATAACTGTAAGTTATTAGCTAACAATTAACGAATTAACTAACTAACTAACTATACTCTTAAAACCGGAGGAGAAAGACTTTAATTAAAGCTCAAATATTTTCTGTACAAATTTTAAGCAAGTAATTGCAATTTAATTCAACATTTTTAATGGTATTCGACTAAGCTTCACTGATTCTATTTACGAGCTGAGGCATATATAATAATAATAATAATAATAATAATAATAATAATAATAACAATAACTATATTTTGCCCTGTAGAGCTCGAAGTCCCAATAAAGGTTAAAATAAAGTAGAATCTTGATTATTACAAAGTATAAGAAAGTGGTGATATTGTTTGAGTGAGTGTAATGTTCGAAAGTGATGTAAATAAAGCTTTGAAATTACCTTTTTTGTTGTAAAAATTAATTTGTTTCTAGTAAACAAATACGTTTGAAGTATATTCTGTGACTCTTTATATCAAAGGAAGCTTTTCCCTACCTCATGTAGTTATTCCACTCGGCATTCCTTCCTTTGGACAATCAGAAAACACCTTTGACCTTCCATTCCTCGTTGTGCCCTCTCATTCTCCACAGTGTCATTGAGGCCTTTTTCTTTTCTTTCCTCTCCCTCACCACTGCTTTCACACACTTACAAAGAGACGTCAAAGTATAGATTCTGAGTTAAGTAGCATGGTAATAAACAATCAATTCCATCAATTCTGCAAATATGCCACGTACGAAACTAAGAGGATAAAATACAATTTCTGTTCATCTCTCCAAGTTTTAAATTTATGAAATGTGATGATACAAATGTTTGTCTCATCTCAAGTACAGTATGGAAAAACTATATATGCTTACAATATGGTATCGTATGTGATACCTTTACTTCTTAATTAAATATACATTATTAATTCATTGAATTAAATATCTACAAAATTGCCTAGAGATTGGCGACATGGCCTATTGGGAATGAAATTAATTATCATACATAGAATCCAATTGGGCCCACCTAACAACAAGAAAAATTTATTATTTCGTATTCAAAATTTTCCATTGCTGACTCATGAAAATGACTTCGAGAGAAGAGTCAACGAACTTTGTAAAATCAACAGATTCCTAAGAGAACGATTTATATTTTGCGGCACTCTGAGCTTGTTTATGTTACAGCGATGCTTTAAGCAAGGGAGACGTACTTAATCTTCCTGTAAGTTCTGAGTGAATACCTCATAATGTAAAACTAATAACATAAAAGGATAGGCCTATTCCTTCAGGTATTTAAGTGTAGTGACTGCCCATTTAATTAAACCAAATAAACTCGTTGTGTAACTCCATCGTACCACGGCCCTTCATCGAAAAAGATTGTCGCGCCCTACATCGAAACAGAAGCGAGGCCCAACGAAATAATAAGGTAAGGCAATTTCTCTCTTTACCATTAGGCAGCACTAAAATACCAAAGGCAAATAAATTTAACATTAACTGCTAAAAACAATACATAAAGAGGGCCTTTGAAAATCTACACATACATAACTCTCTAACGAAAAAACGTAGGGCTTTTGTCGTTAACTCTCCACTGAAATCTGCTGGAAATTTCCAACGGATAAGGGTAACAATCAACCCATAGCCCTATATAGTTTTTTCACATACAATACAGGGTGTTTATAATGTCCCTATGTATTTCAGTGAAAACGTAGCAAAAAGGGTAAAATCCAATAACATTATAATAGAAGGCATACATTTAATGAATACTTAAGTATATGATTCTACATGAGCACCATCAGTATCTCTACAGAGTTCGAATATGTCAGCAGCATTGCGGAACACATTTTGGAGCATGACAGGGGTTATTTTTGTAACTGCTGTTACGATACGAGCACGTAAATGTCCCAGCTTCATTCAGATGACATTTTAAACACCTTCGTCTTTCAACAAGATGAGGCACCTTGTCATTACGCAAACATTGTTCGGGAGTACCTAAATGAACGATTTCCAAATCGGTGGATCGGACGTGGAGGCAACAGGCCGCGTTCGGCTCGATCTCCTGTCCTAACGCTCTTGGATCTTGAATTTCTTTGCATGGGGCTTTATCAAATCAAACGTCTATCAAACGAGGGTTACAGATCTGCAAGATTTACGTGCTCGTATCGTAACAGCAGTTAAAAAATAACCCCTGTCATCCTCCAAAATGTGTTCCGCAATGCTGCTGACAGATTTGAACTCTGTACAGATACTGATGGTGCTCATGTATAATCATATGCTTAAGTATTCATTAAATGTATGCCTTCTATTATAATGCTATTGAATTTTACCCTTTTTGCTAGTATTCACTGAAATAGATAGGGACTTTATAAACACTCTGTATAAAACAAATAAAATTAATGAAATTTTGCTTTGACAACTGTACGACAAACGTAAATTCATTTGCAGTATTTATTACAAAGAATAATGCAGGAATGGCCGACACAGGAAAAGAAGAAAATAAATTAGGGTTACGGAAAGGGACATAATGGAGAGAAAAAAGTGAACAACATAATAATAGAAAATACAACAGTTACAAGAATACTGATACGAAAACTAATACCACCAATGTTGAAAAAAAAAAGCAATGTCCCAACATTTCTGCGTCCAACTCATTCGTTATGACATTTATTAGTAACTGACATCATATTAAAAACGAAGGATCATGTCAAGAATAGCGAACCCAATTTTACCATGTCAAGAATAGCGAACCCAAAAATTCCCTTGTCAAGAATAGCGAACCCAAAAGTTCCCATGTCAAGAATAGCAAACCCAATATAAATATCATGTAAAGGAAAAAGTTAAACATATGTAATCTTCACTTTATTGATGAAAGAATAAATAAAACAATTTACTGAAATGAAAATGAACCGTATACTAATTTATTAAAAAGGAAATTGAGTGGCAATTGCGTTACAGAAATTAATTAACCTGTTTACTTTATTTCTTTCCACGCACATGAACTGTTGTAAATAACCTGGAAGAAATACATAAAAATCATGAATAAGAATTATTAATACATAAATGAATTAATAATTAAAAATCGGACAATGTATTTAAATCACTGTGACGTCATTAAATTATTGTAAAAATACTTATTTTATTTATTTGCATTTATAAATTTGTTTATATAATAAATATTAAAATATTACAATTTCTCTTATGTTACAACTAGCCTAAGACCCGCCCTTCGTGCGGGTCGCGGGTAGCAAAAATTAACCAAACTATCACGACTTAACATAACCAATCGTCAAGGGCGTACAATTAACCTAAAAAAATAAATAAAAAACAATAAATTTTTTTTATTTATTTATTTTTATATATTAAGAGAAGAGGATTCTTTATACTGTACGGCATTAACGATTGGTTAGGTTAAGTCGTGCTAGTTTGGTTAAATAAAAAAAGACTAATATAAAAGCATTTAATACGTCCTTAACTAATTACTTAAAATTGGGAAACATAAACCTACCGTCTGAAGTTATGAAAACGTCCTTGAGGACTTCCCATGTCAAGAATAGCGAACCCAATTTTACCATGTCAAGAATAGCGAACCCAAAAATTCCCTTGTCAAGAATAGCGAACCCTGCAGGTGTTGGGTTCGCTATTCTTGACATGATCCAAAACGAATATTAGCGCTCTGCCATATGTTTCATTGTGTGTCCCAAAGTTTTCGTGTCTCTTAGATCACGGTCTGGTAAACCTTATAAACACAGTTCTTTCCTAGAGAAAATTATACTACCCGTTTCCAAAATTCAGAGGATTAATGCACGATTTTCAGTTTTTGTTAGGACATATTGTACATACAAAATTTTCCTGAGGAGAGGTACTCCTTCCTAGAACGTCTTAATTCATACATGAAATAATTTACACTCTCAGTAGTGGTTTCCAAACTTTTATGGCTCAGGGCACCCACTATTCCACATCCAGCTACTTCCCCCAAACAATGTAACTTTAAACTGAGCTTATGCAGCATCCGTATGGGTATGGACGTAATAAATCACGAATAATTTGTTTCATTTAAAATTTACATATCTTCAATTGCTTTTGAATTTTCAGTTACTCGTACTTATTTTTGTCATTAAATGAAATTTCCTGGCATCCAGGTTGTGAAACAGTACTCTATAGTATTGTTTAGATGTATCCATCTATTCTGACTTGTTATTTGTCTGTATCTGCACAGTATGTATAAAGATAATATATTTTTCCATTCCAAACCAAACAAACGGATAATCTATAAAAATAAACTCTTAAAAACGAAAATTTAAACAAACGTTCAACTCATGTAACATTTCATAGGAACTGTTTCGTTTCGAATGAAACTCTTTAAGTTCTAAGTTTACATGGGCTACGTCGTAGCCAATGTCTTAACACAGCTTCCTATCGATCAGCAAAGTTAAGCGACATTAGGTTCGGGCAGCAGCTGACTGTAACAACGTTCTCTGCGTCCAGACTATATAACGACCCGTGGTTCGGATTTCACGTAAAGCTCTAGGTTCCATCCGTTACATGACCTTAAATGTTGCAAAGGAGGTTAAACAACCACATTAAACAACTGCGTTTACAGTTATATAAGAGTCGACTCAACCGATACTCCACTCTACTGATAACGGTTGTTTTTTCTTTCGGAAGGTTTTCCTGATACGAAGTTCTGATAGACGAATTTGTTGTTTTAGTTTTAGGGTAATGTGTTACATATCTGAAAGGTAAGAAGGGAAATGTATTAAAAGTGATTATCAAATATCACTTCTTATCCGAACCATAATTTAGCCATCTGGAACAGCCAAATGGGAAAGATTCTTTTCACTTATTACATTATGAAGAATTCAAATTTCAGCTCTAATGATTGTTGGATTATTTATTAGTAGCTTATAATGAAAATTCGACCGACCATAAATTATAAGCCTCCAGCCCTTAGGCTCCATAAAATGCTACTTTTAGCTGAAGATACCTCATTAAAATTTAATGTACACTCGTGAACAGGAGTTTGTCACCAATCCAATTATCTTTATATTCTAATTTATTTATTTTGTAAATAAGAACGCAGAAGAGATCCGAGCAAATGAGGAGGCTTTGGGAGATGGAAAGGGAGTGAAGAATAAAAGGATCAAAGAAGGGTAATAATATTAACATAATGATATCAAGTAATATTAGCATAAAACACACATACACACACACACACACACACACACACACACACACACACATTATATTTATATATAACATTTAATGATAATAACAGTCACAGTAATAAAATTTTAACATTAAAATATGGATCAAGTAAAGATAAGCACCCCCAGGCTCTTTAATTAGCCTTATAAGGCTAACTAACGAAAATATCACGACCTAACCTAACCAATCGTTAAGTCAACTGTACGCCCTTGACGATTGGTTAGGTTAGTTCTTGATATTTTCGTTAGTTAGCCTTATAAGGCTAATTAAAGAAGGCTGGGGGTGCTTATCTTTACTTGATCCTAAAATATAATTAATATTATCACTAATTTATGTTTAGTATTTCGTATGTGCTCCCCTTGAGCTGAAGCTTGTCTTCTTGCCATTGAATCCGCTAGGCTCTGATAAACTGTTGGTTGACGACAAACACCTAACCAAACTTCTTTTGATTGCCTTACCAAGGTTTCTTTATCCCTATCTCTTGCGGGTACCATTCTTGCATGATATTGCCCCCTACGTTTTCTGTGAGGGTTAGATCTGGAAATTTTGGTGGGAAAGAGAAGAGAACTCTGAGAATGATGTTAATACCAACGTCTTACAACTCAACTAGTATGAGTGGGACTTGTCTTCATTTTTCTCCCTTTCTATCCTCCAGATTCTTCGGATACTTTTGAATTTAGCGTCAGAAACTAGAGATTCATTTCAATGTTTGAGTTTAGGTTAATAATAATAATAATAATAATAATTATTATTATTATTATTAATCTAAACTCAAACCTAACCTAACCTAACCTAACCTAAAATCAAACATTGAAAATAAATATATAATTTCCGACGCTAAACTCCAAAAGATCTGATTCTCCTAACCTGTTCGTATTGCCAAAATAAAAAAACATTATGTATAAATATTTTGGATGTTGGCAAGTTCTTGTTCACGAGTGTACAGTACCATACTAAAATATTTAAAAGCAAATGTTTACGCCCTTGATTCCAATAAATTCCTTTTACAAGTCCACTTAAAGGTGGAATTTTTTAATTTTAAATTTTAAATTTTTATTTTTATTTTTTTTTATCAGATAACTATTTCATATTTATTTAAAGTCTCTGGAGCTGAATGTATCAAGAAATATCAAGAAATATAAAAAAATAAAAAATAAAATAGTTTTGACCCTCAACGGGTTAAGTAAATTTATTGTATTTACAATTAGAAAAAGAACTGCAATTTCTTTATTTTCCCTCTTTAATCGGTAATTAAACTTTGATACAGGACTCGTATTTTTATTGATTAAACTACATGATAAAAGAAGAATGAGAGAAGCGGGGAAAGAGGCATAAGAGTTTTTATAAAATAAACAACTAAGCCTCGGTGTAAAATTCAGATGTCACAACAAAAGTGCGCCATGATTCAGGGTTACCAAAATCTTTTTTTTTTCCAACAAAAAACATTTTCAGCTTTTTAAAACTTATTATTTTGAAACAACATGGGATCACCTGAAGATCAGGGCCCCCAGCCTTCGTTAGTTAGCCTTATAAGGCTAACTAAAGAAGGCTGGGGACCCTGATCTTCGGGTGATCCACAACATGCATTCCAAGTTATTAATTTTATTATTATTATTATTTTTTATTATTTTTGGATTAAAATTAAATTTCGTAATTTCCACACTAGTTTATTTCTTAAGTGAATTGCGTGACATACCACACTTAACTAACTTTCAACTTTTAAGTTTTAACTTTGCCCTAATGCATATCTTTATGATATTAAACGCACACACCAAGCATGCTTTTACATTGAACTTAGACTATCACAGGGTGTGAATTAAGTGTTATGTTGAAAGATGGATTGATATTGTTAAACTAAACTACCTATGCTACTTTTAGCCTAAAACAAGAAACTTTCTCCGTCATAAAATTCAGCTCTGTATAAGTGACTTTATGCATGAGGCGTTGCGAGTACGAGAGGCGAACTCGCCAAACAACCAGTTAGAGATAGACGCGTTTAAACTTTGTGACTATTGTGTACGAGGAACACATAGCGCAAATACACGCATTGAAAATAACTACATTTGAGTGTACGAAGGCGATATTTGGCTATACCAAGTGTCTGTGGATGTTGGGAGGGTTGAACTATTCATTCGTGGAGCAATCGTAAATTTGCCAATGTGGCGAGCTCGCCTTCCCCCCACCTCGTATACTTCTCAAAGTATATAATATATACCACCATCAAATACACCATCCGTCATAACACCAGACTGCCCTGGGAATTTTTATACACAAACCTGACTATACAGTACAATAGAAACTGCAGGAAATGCACTCTCAAAGGAGCAGATGTATGGGATGCAAGTCTTATGAATATCAACAAACCTGACTATACAGTACAATAGAAACTGCAGGAAATGCACTCTCAAAGGAGCAGATGTATGGGATGCAAGTCTTATGAATATCAGATAGTCTTCATCATTGAATGTATTTCACAAATCACTAAAAGAACACTTCATTAGCCCCTACTAATGTAAAGTATAGGTTCACTACGGCCATATTTGACCATAGTAATGAAGTTCCCATTTTATAATTAATCAACTATTTAAAATATTCTAATCTGAGCACATTTAATTTTGCAATTTATTCTTTTCTATATTTTTTATTAAGTATCATTTATTTTCTAATAAATATGCAGTAAATAATTTAATTTAAAATTATATAACATTTTGTAAATTTTATATTATATTTCTTATTATTATTGCTATTATTATTATTATTATTATTATTATTATTATTTGTTATCACTATTGCTATTACTTGACACTCACATTTTTATGTAATAGATAAGCTGAATACTATTATTTTTGTCTGAAAAGTCTCTATGCTTTGAACGACATATTCATATATCAAATATCTAAAAATTGTAAAACTCTGTCACTGTATTTTTTCTGAATAAAGATTTTTTTTGATTTTTTAATGCATATTTTAAAATACTAACTGGCAGTTAAAAAAAAGGTCGCTAGTTCGTTGCAAGATACTAATTAACAGACAAGAGAGTATGCTTAGTGAGCTTGTATTTTGTTTTTTATTTTTTAGGGTCTAAAAAATTTCGTCAACCTTTGAAATTAATTAATTATCGACTAAAATTAAAACACTTTTTCTATCAATTTAGAAGTTTGTGGTTAGAGGTGGTTAGAGGTGTGGTTTTGCATTGAAAATTAAAATTTCGTAAGTACCCTTTGTAATTATCTAAAATGATTCGTAAATAGTTTTGGTATAAATCGATTTCCTTTGAAATTTAATGAAAGAAAAATGCAACTATATCTTTATATAACCTCTTTCTTATTCCGAAAGGAATCCCAAGCTGCGCCACCGTAAGAGAGTCGTTAGTCTCGGGGAAGGGTATGCTCGGAAAAGAAGACAATCAGTGACAAATAAACACCATGAAAGAGTGATGTTTGCAAAACTAACTTATTTCCTATGTCAGAGAGAATAGTTTCAAGCAGTTAATAGTTCCCTTAGTTCCAATAGTTCTTGCTCGTAAAACTGAATTCTTTCTCTGCTCAGGCAAAATAGTTTTATGCAAACAAGGGAACTATCAATGGTTTTATTGAATATATATATATATATATATATAAAATTACGAGTGAACGTATTAGTAGAAATTCATCGTTGAAGCTAGTTTTTTAACCTTGTGAAATCCCCAAACCCTTGAAACAAAATGAACCTTCATTTAATTTGATAGTAATACCGTTATTTTATTTGTAATTGCAACTTAACTGAGTTAAGTAACTGTAACGAGTTACCTTTAAAAAGTAACTTTTCATCTCTCTCTCTCTCTCTCTCTCTCTCTCTCTCTCTCTCTCCTCTCACTGGATGACAGGAAAAATTTGTTTTGAAATCATTATCATGAAAATTTATAGGTTTAGCCTGCTGCAGAATGTCAGTAAGCGAAGTTGATTTAAACCAGTCAGCCTTGCTATGACTTGCGAAGAAGTCACATGACGATAACATGACGATTCTTTGTGAGAAAAACCGGCAAAAGGGGGTCAACGGTTTCGTTGGGAATCTGCTGGGACATATTTTACAGTGAGCAAATCAAAATCAATGGCAAGAAAGCAAAATCCCATGAAGCGCATACTGCTGAGATCGTATACAGATACTTCACAAAAGAAAATTCTAGATATAGAGATAGACAGTGTATGTATGTATGTATGTATGTATGTATGTATGTATGTACAGTATGTGTATCGAACTTTGTGCAGTTTTCAGTGTAACCATACTCACTGTGAATTACTCGTAAAATGATATTCTATCATCCCGTCATTAACAACACTTACTGTACGGCAGATATGAAAGTTGCAAGTACGATAAAAAGTGCTTTGACATCACCCACCATTAAGCATTTCGTCTGAGATTCTGAAACATAAGTAATATGAAAAGACCAATAAATCAATAAAATATTTTTTTCGATATCACCAACACTTTAGACCGGTAAAAGTTATTCACCATTAAGAAGGAGAAATATCAGAGATGGGAGCCCCCGAATCAAACCTATAAACTGCATGAAGTAATTATATAATCAATCGAAACACGTAATTGGGAATTTCATGGTTGATCAAAGAGGAATTAAACAAACGCTATTGAGGAACTGTCAGGCTAAAATCAAAGAAAGGCAACATGCAAAACAAAAGATAGAATGATTTTATAAGAGACGTATACAAGATTTAAAGCGCAAACATTCTCTGTAAAGTTTTATAACTGAAAGAACTTATGGAAGAAACGGTGTAATTTCATATGTCTCATTGAAACACAAGTTAAAGATTGCAAAAAAGAGAAAACTGTCACAACTGTGAGTACTGTATTAATAGAAAAGAAATATAGGTCGACAACTATAATATATTTCGAACTGACAGAACATAAAAACGAAAATGAGACTTTGCTATTTACATACGGCAGAAACAACTGAAAGTAAGTAAATCAGACGGTTCTGTAGACCTCTTTGTTGCAGAAACTGGACAATTAAACGTAATACGAAGGGTAATATTTTGACCTCCAAATAGTCCTAGTAGAAAGTCTTGGATGTTATTACTTAAATCAGAAATTTAATAAAACTCTTAAACGCTCCAACTCCGAATATAATACTTTGAGGGGATTTTAATTTCCCACTCATTACAAATAAAAGGATAGGAAGGCACAATGGAAGACCGAGAGAAAGCAAGATTACTGCTGTCTTCGAAGGCTAAATTCATGTTCACGTAAGAAATAACATAATATAAAAAAAAAACTACCTGGATTAAGTATTATCATATAACAGTAGTTTAACTAATGACACAAAAATAGCTCTCATTAAAACATCAGACCATGACATTGTTGAAATAACAACCAGTTTGACTACTTCATCGAAAGAAAAAAAAAAGATTAAAATAAGTAAATTTGAAAGATTTAACCTGACCTTGAAGACCACAAATTGAGGAGCATAAAATAAGGCATAGTATAAATAAACTGGGAACCCATCTTTATGTATAAAGAAATAGGTGTGTTATTTTCCTTAGAAGAAAATACAAAAAAAAATGTTCGATAAAATGAGAAAAGGAAAGAGGTAAAGAGAATGTAAATGTTTACTTCCTACTCACCTCAATTCCCATTAACATCTCTGTTCCTTTAGTGAGAATGCTCGAAGTGCGAATTACAAATTTGAAAAAAACGTTTCTTGATTTGAGAAATGGTAACAAGAGACGATGACACAATTGCAGGCTTGATGGACATTTTGTTAGAAAAACTTAACTCGAAATGGGAATTACTATAAGGGAAATGGGAATGGATCGCTTGGAGAATTGCCTCCTTTGAAATTCCCACTACATAAGGAAAGCTTAAATATCATGAAATAACATTTTACAATTTCCCAATACCTTTACAGCTGTTGCCCAAATATACTAAATTAAACGATAAATCTACATGGTAACAACCGTGTTTCGATAAATCTACATGGTAACAACCGTGTTTACAGTTATGGCACATTTTTTCAATACTTTTTAAATATGTTTTAAATCTAAAACTGTTTTCAGTTCGGAATTACTTTTCAACATATTTCACGAGTTAATTTGTTTGATATACATTTACCATTTCAGAATTAATCTATTCGACTCAACCCAACTTTTTTATATAAAACTAACAATACAGCACATATAAGCTGTTTTGAACGTCCCTTAAATTGGTTTCTAAAGTGTAACTATCTGCCATCTTTCTTGGTAAATTAAACCATTTGAATTGACAAAATCAAGGACAGTGTGCTTGTGCAGAGAGGGCATATATATATATATATATATATATATATATATATATATATATATATATATATATATATAATATATATGTTAGCGGCAATAAGTGAAATCCGGCATTAAGTTTAAATCCTAGGCAATAAGCTCAATGGCTAGGCAATAAGCTGAAAGCTAAGAATGCATATAATCATAAGTACAATGCCTATTTATATATCTATAATAATAATAATAAATATAACCTAACCTAACTTAACCAGTGAAAGTGACCATTGTAACTAATGCTATACGCATTCTTAGCTGCCAGCTTATTGTCAAGCATTAACTTAATGCATGATTTCGCTTATTGCCGCTAACATATTATATATATATATATATATATATATATATACATTTATACACACATATACACTATAATTCACAACAAAAGTGATACAGATTTTTTCTTTACGGAAAGGAAAACTGACAAGAGATGATTAAGTTTTACAGTGTATTGACCCTGTAAACACAACGTGGTTCTATAATACTACAGTCGTGTATTTTGTGTGGGGTCGCCGAGAACCCACGTTGTGGTTCTGGAGTTAAAAATTAAATACTGAAGACGTATAAAAATTTGCGGACCTTTTCCAGTTTGTGTACCGTTTTTCATATAATTTATTTTTGCTTCTTTTCAGATAAAAAATGAGTGATAATATCAATCTCTTTAGTTAGGCTTATAAGGCTAACTAACGAAAATTTCACGACCTAACCTAACCAATCGTTAGGTTAACTGTACGCCCTTGACGATTGGTTAGGTTAGATCATGATATTTTCGTTAGTTAGCCTTATAAAGCAAAAATAAATTATATGAAAAACGGTACACAAACTGGAAAAGGTCCAAATTTGCCTGGCTCCAAAGTAGTTTCTTCCACCTTACACTGCATGTGGTAGACTAGATACACTGATTAAATTTCCTTCATTTGTACTAACAATGATGGGATTGAACTGGTTAAACTACCTGAATTATTTTTAGTCATTACGTAATAAAGACCACATTGATAGTGATAGAAATTCAGTAAAGCATGGAACTATAAAACAGTGTCATTGATTCTCATCTCACAAAAATATTTGAAAGAGTAGTTAGGGAAAAAATCTGGTAGTTTTCAGAGGTACAAAAAAGATTCAGTAAGAACCAGGGTGCATCAGAACGATCTTGCCTATCATAACTAATGGAACATTATGACAGTATCACTGATGCAATCTAAAACAAATAACACTTATGATGTAATATATAGAGACTTTGCCAATATATTCGCTAAATGTGATCATAAAATAATGACCCATAAAATGAAAGCTATGAGAATAGCAGGCGAAATAAGCAATTTATATAACTAAATAGAGTAACTTCCTTATATAAAGTGCATAAGCAAAGTGTTACATTTTAAAAGAATATTACCACCAATGCCTCAAGGAACAGTACATTCCCTACTACTATTCACAGTTTTGCTAATCCATATAGATAACAAATTAATCAATAATATCACAGAAGTATCTTTTGTTTATGATACAAAACTCAGCATAAAAATTAAAAACAGTCCCTAGAAACGGACACAGTTTGAATAATTTCCAGATGGTCGGAAGAAAACAATACGAAATTTAACACTGAAAATTTTAACTTCTTATGATACGGAAGAAATGAATTGTACCTCCAACGGAGAGGAAATTCAGATAAACTCAGAAGCAAAAGATTTAGGAATTATAATGACCGACGATACGAAATTTGAGACAGAAGAAGATAAAAATAAAGCGACAAGACTAACTAGACAGATACTGAAAACTTTTCAAAAAAGGGTTAAGAATATAATGATTCCATTGCTGAAAACATCATACAAAAGCGTAATATTGTTGTGATAAAGTCCCCACATAAAAAAAAGAGGAAATTAGTCAATTTGAACGAATTCAGTAAAATTTTCACAACCAAAATTAATAGATTGGAAAAACTACTGTAAATTATTACAAAAGATTTCATAAATTAAATCTATTCACGTTGGAAAGAAGGGAAAATTACTCCATAATTTACACAGAGGAAATAATCTAGAAACTAGTTACAAATCTCAAACGGAATCCTATAACCATCCAAACACCAATGGAAACAGGAAAAGACAGAATGTGCGGCCAAATGGGATTCGAACCACTGTTGACTTGACATTACATAGCGCTGCTCAGAGTTACACTGGCTTCCAGTTTCCACTTCATTGACTTTTCCTTATTTCCAGCAGTGCAGTTATTAATATATATATATATATATATATATAATATATATATATTACTTTATTGAGTTTGAACGACGGTTTAGGATCGACCTGCGGTCGATCCCTCTGCAGCATCCCGCTTCATTTGCGGGACTTGGTGAAGGAGGGAATTGCTCTCTGATCTCCTCCTGCCCTCGTAGCCAGCCACGCATGGCTGGTCAGGGACTTTGCACAAGAATCTGTCCAGCTGGTTCTTGAAGTAATATATATATATATGTATATATATATATATATATATATATATATATATATATATATATATATACACAGTAATATATATATATATATATATATAATATATATATATATATAATATATATATATATATATATATATAAGATTGGGCGTCAAAAGTAGTTTGAAATAAATTTTTCTTTCCTCATTGGTTTTCGATAGCCCATTTTTCTGAAAACATTTTCAAGAAATATAACAAGTATGTTTTGTATGAACTTTTCTACACTTCATCCGACCATTTTGAATAATGTGATAAATAAAATAAAAATATGCCCGCAGAGAGCCTCCTCTATTGTAAATGTGAAATATAACCAAAAAGCGTGAGAGGGAAAAGGAAAAAAGATTGATTTAAAAAACTATGTATAAACAGGAAGAATTTCCTTTTATATATATATATATATATATATATATGAGTACAGTGTTAAAGATGGTATTGCATGTATTGCATGTATGTTTCTCCAGTTTTCTAAAAAATAAAGTTGTTTTCTTCGATTCGAAAGCAAATTTTGAGTATTATATAAATGATGATAATTAATGGATGCATGAATATTCTGTTGCATCATCTTTTACGCAACATTCAAATTCAGACCTTTAGCCTTTTTTTTTCATGTTAAGAATTTCAGTTTTCATTTTTTTCTTTAGGGAATAAGCATATGTCAGATGTACGATAAATATACTGTATGTAGCTATTTTTGCACGAACGGTGTAATAAAAATATGAGTTATATCTGAAATATTTTATAATTCTTTCTTCCTCTTTCGCTTCTTGGCGATTCTTTTTTATATGTAAAATAAGGGTTATTTCCTCAATTTCCTCAGTCTCCTCAATTTTCATCAATTTCTATTTGGAATTTCTTCCGGCTTTTATTTTTTTAGTACAGGTTGATTAATTTCTTATGTGCCACTCCCTCATTGAGATTGGGTTAATAATTTTATGAACAGATCAATGAACATAAAGATATGCAACTCACGCAACCCCATGCAACCCCCATGCAACCTTGCATTGGAAAATCCTGTTGACAGTGCTTTAATTAAACAGTACCTTTTTTTTTTATTAAAAAACGGGCAATAAAGATATCATCTGAGGCTGATTTATATTATCACTGAGGCTCCCTTTTTTTTTTTTTTAAAGTTTGAAATTATTACAGCTAAAAAATACAATCAAATTGCTATATTTTATTTCTATTTACAAATGTACAAAAAAAATTATCTTGCGGTGGATAAATAAATATTTCGTAACTCATCAAGAAATTCGCTCATACCGGATTAGGGATAGAACTAGGCACGTTATTCCTCAAGTTAGATAGTCTTCATCCCAAAAATCATCTATTTTCGTTAGTTCGAAACTAGAGAATGATTTAAGCACTGATCTTAAAAAATATTACAAATAAAATTGCGTTTAAAAGTAAACTGACACCACTTTTAATAAAGGAATACCTTTAATTTTCCGTACTAATGTAATTTTATGATTTATCTCATTGCTTGTCTCATTTCTCTTATTTTACTGTCAATTCTTCGTACTGTATTTATGACATATCTGCAAAAACGAAATTCAAGATTTAATATATACTGTATTACTCATTTCACTTCTCATATTCTACTATCATTTGATATTCTAAATTAATTAATGCTTTATATTTAGGATATGTCTATATTATTTAATCATGTGCATTAACTACTCATAAGACGTGGTATAGTTTACCTTTTAATTAATTTGAGAGACCAGCAAAGCCTAAAGCTTCAACTTTTACTGTAAGCATAAAATGTAAACATTCTTTCTATAAATTATGGAAAAATGATCTTGTCAATGAGAAAACATAAAAAAGTTATTGTAACAGAGTTAATTCATTCATAAAAACCGCAAAAGCGGGTCATTATTGTTCTAAAATTAACGAATAAAAATCTAATCCAAAAGGATCGTGGGATGATTTAAAGGTTTACGCTGACGTCAAAAAAGTAAAGACACATATCTTCTCTTCTCTATCAGAGGACGGAATTTCCTACGGTGATTCTAGCGATAACTAATTCATTAAACAATTTTTTTTCAAAATTAGGAAGCAGTACTGCAGCAGCCATTCCAAACTCAGACAGCGCACTACCAGCAATATATGCCACAATCCAAACCAAATACGGTATACTTCTGCAGTCCTCATACAGTTCAGGAACGTTGTGATCACCCTCGCAAACCTAATCCATGAATACAACTTCGACATAACATAATGCTTGGTTCTGAGCATAGCAACTCGAAAATTCAAGGCAAATCATAGCTGTTTCAACTCTTTGAGTTATAGCTGTATGATTACGACTAAAATCCTGTAATTGCGTGCACTCTATTAATAAGTGGAAATACTTCTTTTGCAAAAGTAAATGAAGTTAAAGTTCTTGGCATCAAGTTGGATAATAAATTAATTTTAAAAGCCACATACACATATGAAATCGAAAACATCTAGATTTTTCTACATAATGGAGTGGTACAAAGAATTAAAGATCTCGACTAGAAGTAATCCATAAATAAAATGCTTAGGAACTTTATCAAACAATGCTAACAGACAGTCTCATATCTCTCTAATGTTCAGAGATTTAAAGATTTTAAAACTAAATGACTTATATAAGCTAACTATCGGGATCAATATGTACAAATTGCTAGTAATACATAGAAACTATATTCAGCCCATTCACAGGGCAATTGCGTGACATCAGACCAACAATAATCATAGTAGAAGGCTTCTTAGTAATTTCATAAACAAACTAAATTATTTTTAATGCAAATTACAGGAAACGTTCTCTCCTACAAAGAAGCAGACATTTGGGACTCCATACCTATGAGTGTCAAAAAAGTACCATCATTAATTTCGTTTCGTAAATCACTAAAGCAACACTTTATCAGCTCCTATTAATGTACAACATCCCAGTTTCATATAATATATATATATATATATAATATATATATATATATTTAGGGGCGGCTTCTTAATGAATGCAAGGCATGCACTGCATGCGTAAATAATATACTCAATGAATTTAAAATTATTATTTAAGTTAAAAAAATAAAGTTAAAATTATTATTAATATTATTAATATAATATTGGTTCTATATTATTATATATATATATGTGATGCACACAGACCGTGCATGGAACAAGGAACTCATCTGGGAAAATTAAACCCACTATAGTCCGAATAAGCAATGGTAAATAACAAACACTATAGTTTTTTCTTTTTCATGATGTTAGCCCGACGTGGGCAACGGGTCACTCGCAAAGAGGCCCCAAAAATATAGCTTCCCTCACCAACAAGGAACTCTTCTGGGAAAATTAAATCCACTACAGTCCGAATAAGCAATGGTAAATAACAAACACTATAGATTTTTCTTTTTCATGATGTTAGCCCGACGTGGGCAACGGGTCACTTCCAAAGAGGCCCCAAAAATATGGCAGCAGATAGCCAGCAGATAGGATCCAGCTTTGGGACAGGATCTAGGGTTACAGCTTCACATAGCCTACTATATTCAGAACCTCAATATAAGCAAAAGATTCGTTGCATTCACGTCGGATTGAATACATCAAAGAAAAAGGGGTAACTATTGTATTTTTAGCCAAAAACCAAAGCTTAAACCTCAACTGGCAAAATTGAGCGTCCACTTTTCAAGGCACATAACATGTTTGTTTCATGATGGGATTGAACTTAGAATGGTCCCCTGAGGGTTTTTCATGATATGCTTTGCAGATAGCTGGTGAGGGAAGCTATATTTTTGGGGCCTCTTAGCGAGTGACCCGTTGCCCACGTCGGGCTAACATCATGAAAAAGAAAAAACTATAGTGTTTGTCATTTACCATTACTGATTCAGACTATAATGGATTTAATTTTCTCAGAAGAGTTCCTTGTTCCATGCACGGTCTGTGTGTATCATGGAAAAACCTCAGGGAACCATTCTGAGTTCACTCCCATATATATATATATATATATATATATATATATATATATATATAATATATATATATATATATATATAAGCAAAGAACCCCAGGGAAAAGGAAACGGGAACGCGAATTCTGAGCGCTTTCGTGATATATTCACATCTTTCTTGTCCCTGAAGATGTGAATATTTCACGAAAGCGCTCGGAATTCGTGTTTCCGTTTCCTTTTCCCTGTGGTTCTTTGCTTATTAAAAAGATCACGTATATGCAGTATATATATATATATATATATATATATATATAGGCAAATATCTTGCAACAAGACAGAATATAACATACAGAAAAATGCTATTAATTCTTTTATAAACGACTCATGGAAACAACATGCCAATAGTGGATCAACAAGAAAAGCTTACTTAAAATTCATGTCGGAAATATCCGAGAACATCTGATAGGAGAAGAATAGTCTTCTGCAGGAAGGTTATCTCACTATATCGTCTCAGACAACCAAAAATAGCAAATCTGCAATATGTTAAGTCACGGTACCCCAGTCGTGTGCCATCAAAACAGGCACCATGAAGACAGGCAATTGCAATCACAAACTAGAACTAATTATGTTCTCGGTCTCGTTATTTTACTACGTAAAAGAAAAATCGTCATCAAATGAACGTAAATTACTCAAATACAAATTTATATTTGTATGCCCTTAAAAAATGCAATAGAAAACGGACTGTTTTAAAAACTTCAAATGAAAAAATAATTTTATAACTAAATTTCTTTATGAAGTATATCATATATGAAAGTTATATTCGGTAAATATTAATGCGCTTAAATATTTATGAAATTTTATATAAAATTCTGGTAATAAATAAATTACACATTAAATTTTAAATAAAAACTTTAAGTAAAAATATAAAATGTTTATGAATGAAGTCCGATAAAAAATACCTCATGAATTTATTCATCAAAAACTTATTAAAATCTCTATGCGAGTGGAATATTGTCTAAATTGCATATATATATATATATATATATATATATATATATATATATATATATATATAGTGGCGTTCATAAGTATTTATACAGAGAAATATTTCAGTTAGGCCTATATTCGTCCTTATCTTTTGTACCATACATAAAATAGTTAGGAAAAGTTTACCGTTCGTTTGGGAAAAGTTAACAAATAAAAAATTTAGTTCAACTCCATCCTATAATGTAAAATATCAAATAATTTGACGGAAATAGAAAAACTTAAAATGTAAAAGTTTTTGTAATTTTAAAGACATTGAGGCATAGAAATTATCTGCAGTAAGTTTAAAGACATATAATTAATTGGAGTTTACATATATTTCTATATGCATATGGATTTGAGCTATGATTACACAGTCTCTCTTCCTTCGGATATATAATCTATGTAGAATATTAAATACCTTAACACGCACCACCTTGACACTGAGTCTTGGATACCTTCACCTAACACAGTTTTGTTTATGTTATACAGGAATAAAATTATTTATTATTAATGTAAGTGGTGTGTAAGGGAAGGGAAAGATGGAGAAGAAGGTTGGAATGGAAGTAGGAAAATGGATATTGTGGTTTGTATGATTTGATAATAATAATTTTATTTTTCTTTGCTACATAAGACATACAAAAGGTGTACAGAGAATAACGTATAATAATACACATCTATATATACACATATGATACTGCGACAGTTAATGCATTACCATTAATGGTAATGCTTAGCGTAGAGCAGTAGAATAGACAATATAAAAAATAGTAACAGCAACAACAACACTAACAGTATCAGTATTACAATTTATTATATTTATTTAATGAATTTATCCTTCAATTTTTCTTGGAAAGTTTTTAACGTGTTAGATTGTTTTGTCTGTTCATCGAGGTTGTTCCAGCTGTTGGATTCAATGGACCATTAAAAGCTTGTTGCATAGTCTAGAATGTAATTTGGTTTTCTGATGTATATGTTTCATTTTTATTGCGTTGAAGCGGTATTGGGTTTGAGAAACTAACATTTTCCTTTGGATGGTTTCTGAAGTAGAATTATTTACAATTTTATTCATACAAGAGGCAATGTTTAGTTTGTAGATTTCTAGAGCTTTAGAATTTTTAAATGGCGAAACATTATGTCAGTATTTTCATTATGTTTGCTCGATTCATAAATTTTCAAACTTATTCCTTTCTGCACTACCATCAGCAGTCGCATTACATCTTGTCGTGCACTTCGTAAGCTCTAATACAGTACTGTAACTGTGGATATACCACACTGAAGGAATCATCGTTAGGCTTTGCGTTGAGATCGCAAAGAGATAAGCATCGAGAAACTTTATCAATAAAATTTGAATTTATAAAATACGTCGTCCCATGAGGATGGGCACGAGTAAGATTTGAAAGAACGTTTCGATTTGAAAGAACGTTTCGAGAGACTGGGAATCTGGAAGAATAAAGTCATGTGCAGGGAAAGGGAAGGACAGTAGATAAATTTAAAAGAGAAAAGGGAAAACTTATATTTAATTGTAGTATATGAAGGAGAAATAACAAGAGCTCATTGGTATCGTGTACAGAAAAACCTCTGATTTCTGAATAGGAAAAGAGACTAAATTACCAGGAGACCCTTCCTACACCGGAGTATACATACTGTATATTCATATTAAACATAATGAACTAAAATAATATGCAGCAAAAAACATAAAATTTGCAGGTATAATACTTGTACAGGGTTGTGCATAACCTTTTGCTAGGGGATACAATAAAAAATAGTATACCATTTGAAAACTTTATTGAAACTGAATACAAAAAAGTATCAACATCTCATATGCTTGTCATTACCCTCACGCAGAGCTTTCAGATGTTCAGGGTATGACTTCAGCGAACGCTCAAACAAATTTCTGTCATGTTCAAGTTCTTGGGAGATAGTTTGAATATGTTGAAGGAGGACCTCTAAAGAATATCGGCTGGAACCAAGGTCCTGCAGCATCAAACCTTCTATTTTGTCCTTGAAAATCGCTCAAAAAGTGCTCTGCTATGTTCAGATCAGAGAAATTTCCTGGCTATTCAGCCGAACAAAGAAATCAATGTTAGAATCTCTCAGAAGTTACTGGGTGGCATTTATACTGTAGCATAGGACACTGTCATAAACATAAACCACTTCCGAGGTGTCTATTACATTTTTTGTATTCGAAAGAAATAGAATGACATTTTCTGCAGGAGTAGTTTGCTGATAATATACCCTATCCCATGAAGTGCCTTCTTCTTTGATCACCCGCATCATTTTGACACCAGTGAAGCAAATGAATATCCCAATGCCATGAGTTCTTTTTCAAAGCTGCAAGGACAGTGCAAACAAAGAATTCATCACTTGGTACCAGGTGCACGAAATCTTCATCCCACAGACGTAGGTAATCGCAAAACCAAAGTCGATTCTCAATGCTTCTTGGGGATATTATTGGTTTTGAGATCACATGGATATCGTTGAATTATTGACCGCAAACGGCCTTCTTTCGCCTCTCCAAGATGATCTTGGTAAATTGAGTGCAACTTCTTCGCCTTTTTCCACTGCTTTCAGGCGCAATGTCTTTGCTCTCCTACGATCTTGTAAAGTAAAGCACGAGTTGTATTCCTTCTTCTAATTGTCAGTCACCCAGCTTTCACTATGATGAAATTTTTGGGCGATTTTGGGTGGTTGATGAAAGTTGCACCTGCTTCCATTGCTTCTTGATAAGCATTTACTCGAATTCGATCTACCACACTTTGTTCTTCACTATCTATAACAACACCATCCATCATCACCTTCATTTACTGATCTGGAATCACAATGGAATTATCGATTAAAACATGTATAACACATCTACTTTGACAATTCAATAAAGTTTGCGCCCCTTCGGAAAAGGTCTTGCACAACTCCGTACATGTTGGTCACAATATTTTCTCGTGGATTCCGGGAAAGATTGTGGGAGAATGTGTTCATAAATACATTTTTAATAAAATTAATAATAATAATAATAATAATAATAATAATAATAATAGATTTAAGGTTCAGATATTGTGGAAAACTTGTAATATTAAAAAGTGTTTAAAATCATTTCAGTAGTTACCCCTCCGTCAGGAATAAGTTGATCTCAAAAATTTTAACATCTATTTAACTTAGTCTAAAAAAATCTCTATCCTGAAATTTTGGTGGAAATTTCACTAAATATCTAGAATTTTTTATTCTCAGTTACCCCTGCGTCGGGAAAGTCGTATCTGGGAGATCTTCTTTGACGAAGATATTTCCACGTGTATCTATCTATCTATCTGCCGTCCAAATTTGATGTTATTCAGTCGAAGTGAGAAATCATTCGAAAGTCGATGACGCAAAAACTAAAAACAAATAAATAATAACAGTATACGCTGATAAGGCGGGCTTATGTTCCGAGAGACCCCAGTGATGTCGCGGTCCACATTATCTATTATTAAAGATCTATGGGAAAAATAGGTTGTTTCGAATTCCCCAAAATATAGGACTTTTACCTAAAATATCAGTCTTATCCGAAAGTATTAAAATAATATTATACTGTACAGGTGTTGTATATTAATTAATTTAACAATAATTAATAGACAAACATGTAAATGCAAATAAAATAAAAAATATAACAACGTCACGATACACTGCACGTCATTCACTCACAGTATCAAGCTCTCGGTTTGCATTTGCCCGCGTTTGCCCGAGGTTGCTTGGCGTTTGACTTGAATTTTCCCCATTTAGCTTAAAAAAGTATTGTTATTTGTGGTGTTTTGGTCAACGTAATCACAAAAATTATCCTATATATTTCTCCCCATTTTATTCATTCGCGCATTGCATTGTCAGACGATTTGTTATCACCGTATTCTACTGTAATAATAATAATAATAATAATAATAATAACAATAATAATAATAATAATAATAATAACAATAATAATAATAATAATAATAATAACAATAATAATAATAATAATATTAATAACAATAATAATAATAATAATAATAATTACTAATTAATTATTAAATACTCATAAATATACAGAAGATATTATTGTAAAAAAGAGAAGCTGTCAGGCTGTAATTTGTTTACAAACAACTAATTAATTCGGACTCAATCAGTAGTAGATATTGTTACAGTCACTGTAACACCCAATTAATACGACTGTTTTGAAGGTAATTAATTAACAAGTATCATTCAATTATTTGAAAAAAGGTTTTTTTTCAAAAGAAATAAAAGATAATGGTTGAAAGGAACCTAAAACCATGGAAATCAAAGGAAATATAAAATCTACAAATTATCCGAACTAACCAATTATCCGAACTTTAATAATAATAATAATAATAATAATAATAATAATAATAATAATAATAAAATAATAATAAATAATAATAATAACTTGATGTAATATCATTAGAAAGTATGAGATTTTCCAAATCCTTTTATATATTTTCATCTTTTAAATCCCAAATAACCTTTTCTTCCCTTTAAAATGAAAACAAAACCACGAAAAAGATTTATCGGCTCATTTTACGGCTAAATTTATTAATAAATTTACATTTTAATATATGCCTCAGTCACTAAACCCTAACATTTATTATAGGTCTATTCATTGTTCGCAAAATATTGTTATGGCTTATTACTCTTTATTTGGATGGGTCTTATTTGTTAGTCCTATTTAACAGTAGTCCTACACACACACACACACACACACACACACACACACACACACACACACACACAAAATCATATATATATATATTATATATATATATGTATGCTGTAACAACTTGTATTTTCAGGCCGAGATGGAATTTTTGAGTGTTTTTCGAAAACAGGCTTAAATGGGCTTTCATCCGAATTCATGAAAGTCAGTTTAGTGTGAAATGGAAATAATAACACAAACATTCAATTTCCATTGCGAAACTCTTTCCAGATGCTTTTATTTTGGTTTTGTATATTTAAAGAAAAGCAGAACTCGACGGCCTTTGTGGATATGACGCAAAAAACTGTTAATTTTGAACGTTCGACTTTTATTTGGAATCCGATTTTAGATAAAAACATTATTTCTTTATTTTTTTTTTGTCTTATTTTCTGGTCCCCTTTTAAATTTCATTCCTATTATTATTATTAGTTTTACGATTCTCTTCATGTATCTTTTCATATATATATATATATATATATATATATATGAGAGAGAGAGAGAGAGAGAGAGAGAGAAATCGAACCAAATTTTGCAAAATGAAACCGTGGTTGAACGTGGTTCGTGAAGAGCATTGCAAATGGTTTCATTTTTTCCAATGTGTTTCGATTGCTCAAAAAAGCTTTTCGGTTTCGCGTTTACCCGCCCCTAATGAGGTCGAATATATCATGATTACGTTAAATTAGGGAATTATTTGAGTCTTAATATAAAGGAAGAATTATGGAGCCCTTTTACTGTTTCGGGAATTTGCTGTTTGAGCAATGGATAGCTAAGCGTGGTTTTGCTTTGTGTGGTGTTTAGTCATGGTCGTATAGGAATGGAAGGCATGTGTGTATGTATGCATGTTGGGTTGCGTGGTAACCATCAATTAAAACTAAGAGTGTTTACTTGGAATAGGTATGAAGAGAAAATGTTCGAGTCTAAACGGAAGCAAATGTAAACGAAACTGATAGCAAGGCATTTTAAGAGAAATAAATTGGGTCTACGTGTCCCTTTTTCTACGTATCATCCGTGGATAGTATAGTATGGTATAGCTTTTCTTTTAAGGTTCAGTTTGCCGATTGTTAGGAAAATGCATCGACTATACATGCCATTAGAATGACAGATCAATGGAGACGAGAATTATTACGAATCATGACCTTTAGAAATTCGTTTTGACAGATTTAAAAATATACCAAAGAGTTCTCTCTCGATCGGCAACGGTGCATAAACAGGGCTTCATTATTTTTAACATTTGCTATAGTTTTGAAGTGAAACAAATACACCCTACATCCATACGCTTTGAATATTCTATGAATGACTGCAGTCCTTTTTAGAATGAGAGCTTCAGCAATTGTGTAACTTTACACTACTGTTATTCATTATTTTCCTGCAGTAGTTCACTTCTAGAAGTAATTTTTTTTTAAATTTTGTCTATTTCACACATTTTACGACAACAATCACTCCAGCCTGTATTTGAGAATTAGAGTTCTAGCTTTCTTAAAGAACATAAATTCACTTCTTATCATAAAATTCAGGAGGAAATATAAGCATACCCATTACGATCTTACAGCATTGCATTTTTTATTAAGTGAATAAGTAAATGACAGATTTCCCAAAAATAATATTGGCGAGCTTTATAAAGTGAATAACACTGTTTCTTTGTAGGCGAAGTGAAGACAATGAGGTCAAGGGTTTGAATCTCGATGATCCTGGTAATAATAATAATACAGGAGTTAAAGCAATGAGCCACATTAGTTGGCCTGAGCGCTGCGTCAGTTTCTGGCCCTACCGAGTCTTCTCGAGCAAGAAACTATCACTAAGAAAAATAATTCACTTGACTCCACCTTAACTCCCATTTCATTGCCGATAATTAATACTTATAAATTCAGTCGCACAAATACAAACATTTGAAACTATTGTCAATGATTGCTAATATCTTCTCCTACCGACATTATCTCATTTGGGTCAGTGCTTTCATTTAACTTAGGTAGAATCATTTAGATGCAATAATTCGTATGTTATTGACAAAACTAATCTTTTAGAATGAAAGCGATGCTAAGATACATCAGATGTAGTCTATGTCAAAATGTTATATTTTTTGGTCAATTTGTGATATTATTATTATTATTATTATATATAATAAAAATAAATTAAACCTCTCTATTACGAATTTATCGCTCATTTATAACGTTTTCTCTGAAAAACATATTTTAATGCTTATGAAATATTTCACAATAATAAAATAAATTGGATTTACGGTATGTTACTTTTTCCATCATAAATACAAACCGTGTAATTAGTATTTCGATTTAAAGAAGCTAAATATATAATAAATAAAGAAATAAGCAAATAAATACATATTTTTAAAGTAAATAAATAAATAAACCTGCGTTATAGATGCCTGAAAGCCTTATTTGTACTTTAAATAGAGCTTGTTCTATATAAATTAGTTACCCTTCATAAAAAATATATTGTATTTAAAAATAGTTATTTGCCTTTTAATTTCTTTGTAAAAAATAATTAAAACGCTTTTCATTTTATGTTAAGTTATTAATTATGTTTACTGTTTGCGCCTTTATACCCTATTAATGCAGAAGATCGGTTGCTCAGTTGATTAGTAATCATGTGACCGCAATGGAAGTAAGAAATTTACCTTGTGAAGATGCTAGTATATTCAACATTTCTTCTTACATTTTAGGGTATCTTCGAGTCTCAACGGCATTCAGATCCCAACAACTAAAAAAATAAACTTGGTATTGAAGCAATAAGCCCATTTAAGCTGCAGGGTATCTAATCTTTCTCTCTATTCCGCATCTTTCCTATAGATATAATATTCACTCGTGACTGACATAAACTTAACGTTTACACTTGATTTTAATCCATTCTATGATAATAAATGCACATTTAATTCGTATAGATCGAACTTTTGAATCAATTTGACTACATTCATATTAAAGTCGCATTGATACAAAAAAATATTATTTCCTTTCCTACAGTACATTACACCGGGGGGAATTTTAGGGTCAGATAGATATAATTTTAAATCAAAGTTATAGGAAAATGAGGTCATCCTGACCTTATCATTTGATGTTGTCATGATTTCATTTTACTTCACTTTAACTTGATAAATTTATTTCCCACGAGGACTCATGTGACCTCATTTTTCTTTTATATCAAATGGACATCATTTTTTTTTTACTGTATATCACATAATTAATGGACGGCAAATTTCGTCCTCACGTATCAGATTGTGGATATTCCATAATTCTAAAAAAGGTAAGAAGGTAAATTATGCCATTTATTTCGTCCATAATAATAGTAATAATTCATTAGTTACAATTAATTTATACGCCAAACCATTTCTCCTATTCACAGTATAGCTTCTGAACGCATCGTAGTATTAGAGAATAAAAAATATTTACATATTTTGTAAGTTCGTTTCATTTCTTGGATAAAAACTTTAATTTTATTATAAATAACGGTCCAAAAAAACAGAATTGCCTAACTTACACAAAAAACTCATTTTACATAAATTGCCTCTAAAAGCAAATCGAATTAAACTATATTTTTGCTTGAAATATTAAATATAAAATATAAATTCGTATATCAAGTTAGAAGATATTTCTCGTGTAACATTGTTCTCGTTGTTTGAACAATATACTATATTATTAAATAGCTTTATGAGAACGTGGTTATTTGTGTCAATTTCCAACTAGTTTTTCCATCATAAACGCTATAAAGATGCCTCGAATTTGTAAAATTATTGCAATTACCAGAAGATTGAACGACTTATACAGTGAGTCCAGTAATAATAGATTGATTTTTGTGTCAGAAACACAACCAAGGTCAGTTGCCTTTAATTCAAATTTGAAAGAAATCATTTAGATCGTTTTTACTTTCCCTTAAAGCGAGCGAATTGTAGTTAAATTAATATAATTACCCCCAATTTAGAGTTATTGTTGTTTCAAGAGTGACATATCAAAGGGTCCTACAATTTTAGTCAACTTAGGAGGCACTATTAAGGAAATAAGTGAAAATTAATGCTATTCCTGAAATATATATCAGTATATACAGGGTCTGTCAAAAAAAACTAAGCCAATTTGAAATCTCTATAAAATGCACAATTTGATAGATATTTCAAATATTTTTTTACACTAAATAAATAAAAGGCTCATAAATAATCTGTGATAATTTTATAACTTTATTTTAAATATTTTAGGAGTTATGCGGTTATTTCTACAGATTGCGAAAATTTCAGTTTTTCTCATTATGTAATATCTTCTTTTTTCTCTTTTTCAGAATTTGTTTAGATTTAAAATTTTTCGTGAATACCTTTAAATATGCCATTCTCACATGAAGATAAAATAATTATAAAGCATTATAGAGTTGAAAAAGGTTATAGTGCAAGGAAATTACTTTCTGAATTCGATTATAAAGGATGGACTAGATCAGGTTTAGATTACTTATTGAGAACTATCGATGAAACAGGAAGCATTGAAAGGAAGGTTGGTAGTGGGCGACCAAAATCAGTTAGAGTAGATGAAAATATTCAGAAAGTGGAGGAACGTATCCTTAGTCAAGAGGATCGACCTGGTAGCCACATGACACCTGCTCAAATATCAAAAGAACTAGAAATATCAGAATCAAGCGTAAGAAGGATTATTAAATCTGATCTGCAATTTAAACCATTTAAAAGAGTGCATGGACAAAGATTGTCAGAAGTAAACTGTCAGAAAAGAGTTGAGAAATCCAAACGTATTTTACGTATAATAACTGAAGATAAACTTTCCAAGACATTTTTTACGGATGAAAAACGTTTTACGGTAGAGCCACCAAGAAACTCACAGAATGACCGGGTTTATTCTGATGTTGCGAAGAAAAATGAAATCCAAGATGAAAGACTGTACGCAACAAGGAGTCACTTTTCTTCTAGCGTCATGGTTTCTGTTGGAGTGTCCAAGTTGGGAAAAACTTCAATATTTTTTATTGAGCCAGGAGTGAAAATTAATGCTCAATATTATTCAAATACCCTGCTTGAGAAAATGCTTCCAGAAATGAGAAACTTGGCTAGTCAAGGTTACTTTATTTTTCAACAAGATGGTGCAACATCACATACTGCCAAAACAACCATCGAATATTTGAAAAAGAATGTGCCTGAATTTCTGGAACCGAATAATTGGCCACCTAACAGCCCTGACCTAAACCCTGTAGACTACGGAATATGGGAAAACTTGGCAGAGAGAGTGTATAGGAACAGAATAAGGGATGTCAATCATTTGCGTGAGTTGATTATCGCAAAATGGGCAGAGCTCCCCCAAGAGCAAATAAATCAAGCAATAGACGAATTCAGACCAAGATTAAAAAAAGTGATAGAAATGCAAGGGAATCATATTGAACAGTTCTTTTAATTTTATTAAACTAAAAATTATCTACAGTATATCGTAAAAAAAATTTTTTTCATCTTAAGTAGGAGAATCTCACTTTTTAGTTAATTATTACTAAAATTAATAATTCTGAAGATATCGTCATAAAAATTTAAAGGATAATAGGTGATTACCTATACTTTATTGTGTAAAAAATTCAACTTAATTAGATAAATGGTTTTGTTTTAATAAAGGTTTGAATTTGGCTTAGTTTTTTTTGACAGACCCTGTATATCGGGTTCGGCAAAAAAAAAGAAGGGAGATCTCGAACATTGGCTGTAAAATCCAAAGTTATGCTCAGATTTCAATATTTTTTTCACACACCACAACCAAGTAAATTTCCTATACGTGAACGGATTTCAAAGAAAACTAATGGAAATTAGGGATTTATTGAACATTTCTTTATGCCACTGAAAATTCTCCATTTACACTACTGCTGCATTGTATGTGTAGATAAAAAGTTACAAAGTACTCACATATGCTGCTATCTTGATGTTAAAAAAATTGCTCGATATGTTTACCACAAACTTCTATAACCTTTCTCAGTCTAGGACGGACTCATCCATGGCTTTATTGATTTGTTCTTGTGGTAGCCCATCCCATTTTTCCAGAAGAAGCTGTCGTAAATGAGCGATATTTCTTACTTTGACCCGATAAATTCTCTGTGACAAATTTTTCAAAAGGCCGTAATCGACAGGATTTAAATCAGGACTGTTTGGTGGCCAAATTTAATACCGTACCTGGTATTCTTTTGATATCTCCTGTTTTATCGATTTTCTTGAGAAGCTTGTCCAAACCTCCTGCAGTTGGCTTACGTTAATTAAAATCGTTTTAATTATTAACATGAACCTATGATTAGCAAGATTTTTCTGGAATATCCGTCATAAATCTAATTTCTCAGCTAAAATGCTGAGAAAAGGACTTCACAGCTGACTTCACAGCGCCTACAAACCATAAAATTAGCTAGTACTAACATACTAAAATTTCATGGTTCTATGTACAGTATTTGCCGAGATATGAAGGATTTAAAAGGTCTCCCTTTTTTTTTGCTGACCCGATATATAAGAGGTTTGGTCATCAGACATCTGATTCATAATCGATTAGATTCCAGTAATCTTTACGATATACAATAATAATAAACGATCACAGAATATAATTATTTAACAGTAAATATTTAACAATGACTGGAAATACACAACCCATAAATAAATAAATATATAAAGCGATTTGTGTTGAATGAAAAAAAGAAGAGTAAGAAAAGAAATTACACGAAGGAGGAAGCTTTCAGTAAATAAGTGAAGATACTTAACACAGAAAATTGTCAACACTTCTAACTTGTCAATTTCTGTTAGAAATGATAGTCACCATGCCAACACACGTACACTTTCGCATCCAACAGAAGATGAATATTACACGTTTACGTCGATTTACGGGTATGTTAATCGTTTAGTTAATTTTCTCGAGGATAGCTTTCTTATTCAAAAGGTTGGGGAACCTACGAGGTTGGACAGTATTTTAGATTTAGTAATAACTACGGATGATAGGCTAATTACTGATCTTCAAATAATAGAACCGTTGGGCAATAGCGATCACAATATGGTAGAGTTTGTCCTCTCAGTAAGTCACTCGAAACCAGCTAACTCGACGAAAATTCCTAACTTCCAGCACGCAGACTTTAGTAAATTTCGAAATAAATTGTTACACGTCAATTGGGAAAACGTGATGGGGAACTCCAACGCAAAACTAATGTGGGAATCGTTCGAAACAGTATTTAGGACTATAAATGAGGAATGTGTACCGTACAAAATTAAGCGTGCGAAAGTAAACAACAAGCCCTTGTGGTTTACTTCTAGAGTAGGAGACATTATAAAGAGTAGAGATAGGGCTTATAGGCTACATAAGTGCGATAAAGACAATTTGTGGTTACGAAACAACTACATATCTCTAAGGCGTGAAGCGAAAAGTGTAATAAAAAGTCCAAGCGCGAATTTGAAATCTCCATAGCTCGTGACGGTAAAGAAAACCCCAAGCGATTCTTTCAATACGCCAATAATAGAAATCCAGTAAAAAGCGTCTTGGGGCCTTTGAAAAATCTAAACGGAGATCTAGTTTCTGAAAACAAGGAAATGGCTACCTTGCTAAACGAATTTTTTACGTCAGTTTTTACTATAGAAGATGTAACGAATATCCCTACGGTCATAGACATAATACCTTTTGATAATGGTAATATTTTGGATAATATAGTGGTTAGTGAAGGGGAGGTAACGCGCTATATTGATAAAATGAAAACGCGTAAATCACCAGGGCCGGATTCCATATATCCCATACAACTAAAAGAATTAAAAGATAGCATTGTTGTGCCGCTAACAAAGATTTTTAATGCGTCTATTTCTGAGGGGTGCGTACCAGATAATTTCAAGTTAGCAAACGTAACACCTATCTTTAAGAAAGGCGAGAAAGGTGCGGCGGGAAATTATAGACCAATCAGTTTAACGTCTGTTGTAGGTAAGCTACTGGAATCAATAATTAGGGATCGTATAGTCGAACACTTAGAATTCCATAAGCTAGTTAGAAATACGCAGCACGGATTTAGGCGAAACAAATCTTGCTTAACTAATCTTTTAGAATTTTTCCAAAGCGTGGTTGACGTTTACGATAGACATCGGGCGGTTGATGTAGTGTATTTAGATTTTCAAAAAGCGTTTGACACGGTGCCGCACAAAAGACTCATTGAAAAAACTAAGGCTCATGGAATCAGGGGTGTAGTAATAAATTGGCTAGAAGAGTGGTTGCGAGGCAGGAAACAGAGGGTGGTCGTTGATGGAGCGGAGTCGTGTTGGGCTAATGTAGCGAGTGGCGTTCCTCAGGGTTCTGTATTGGGCCCCTTGCTTTTTCTTATATATATTAACGATTTAGATGCCGGCCTAGTCAATACAGTTTCAAAGTTTGCGGATGACACGAAGCTGGGTGGTAGGGCGATTAATGACGAAGATAGAGGTAAAATTCAGGAAGATCTGAATAAAATCGTTCATTGGTCAGTCACATGGCAAATGAGATTTAACGTTGATAAGTGCAAAATTTTGCATATAGGTTCGCGTAACGGTAATTTTGCGTATAGTATGTCAGGGAAAGATTTAACAAGCGTAGAGCAGGAAAAAGACTTAGGAGTTATAGTCACGGGTGATTTAAAAGTAGCGAAACAAAGTACAGCAGCGGTCAATAAGGCGAACAAAGTGTTAGGTTTTATAGCTCGAAATTTTTAGTACAAATCGCGCGATATTATAGTTCCACTTTATAAATCATTAGTTAGACCCCATTTGGAGTACGCGGTCCAATTTTGGAATCCGCATATGCGCAAAGATAGACAAAATCGAAAGAGTTCAAAGACGAGCAACTAAGATGATTCCGTCGCTTAGGTCAAAGTCGTACGAGGATAGGCTTAAGGAGTTAAAATTGACAACACTCGAGACTAGGAGGTTAAGGGTGATCTAATCCAGGTTTTCAAAATTATGAATGGGTTCGATAACGTAGATAGAGATAGCTTTTTCGAAATATCTCAATATAATAGGACTAGAAATAACGGGTGTAAGTTGACAAGTAGAAGGTTCGAGAAAGCAGTTGCGAAAAACTTTTTTACGCATAGAATAGTAAATAGCTGGAATAGTTTGCCGGTAGAAGTAATTAGTAGCACGTCTATAAACATGTTTAAAAATCGATTAGACGCATATGTTGATAGAAAGGGTATAGTTTAAGGTAGTAAAATTAAGGCTTTCTGGGGATAGATCCCACAGCTCAACACAAGTGTTGTGGGATATAGGGAGGCAGCGTCTTGGGTTAGGGGATTCTCTCTGTCCTTACACACCCCATTTAAAGAGATTCCCCTGCCGAGCGGTGCCCCCCATAGTACTGTGAGGTATTGAAAAACTCATGATCTTCACTTGCCCCACAAACACCTTTAAATGGGAGACCCATAATGGGTGCACACACATTTCTACATTACTGTACAGTCTTTACAGCCACACCTACACTTTTCCTCGTAAGTGTGTATATTGTAATGTATATGGTTGTATATTTTGACTTGGTCCGCAATCGATATGGACCGTGACTTGATGGATACCGTAATGAAATTGACTGGATTCTTTGGATTTGATATAATTGCATGTCCGTTATAAATAGATATAGAGTGTAACATATTTGTGGATAGTAGTCTATTATGACTTGATCCTCTGGATCGAGAGATTCTATCTTTAGTTTTAAACCGATAATTATTTTTAAATTGATAATTATTTAGTTTCGTAAAAATTGGTCGTTGCCAATTTACCGGCAGTTTTTACATAAATTTCTTATGTTCTTGTGGTTCGGAACCCGCGTAAAATTGTAAGTCCCTTCCGCTACCACGGAGGACATACACAATACACGATTACGAACACAGTTAGGTAGACGAGCCATGAGTGGATCCTAGGGTCTTTGTTGGTCTGAAACATTATAACATTATAACAAAAGACCTGCAATAAATTGATTGTTGGAACAGCCCACAATTATTTTAGGAATGAATTATAAGTTATCGAAGGTAATCACAATCACATACAAATGTCGCTGGACCCTTTGAAAGACAAAACTTTTGACCGACTGACCAAATTCTCGAGAGATTGTGTAATTTTTCTCTAATAATAAATTTTTCGACAAAAATGTTGTTTGGACTTCCGCTAACAAAGACGTCGAAACATAAAATCATCTACAACACCATCTAATCTAATCTAACCAAATTTGATCAAATGTAATTTAAGTTAGCCTAACTTTACGTAAACTAAACTAATCTGACCTAACCTAGCGTAACTTAACCTAACCTAACGCAACCTACATTGAAAGTACATTTACAGAAACAACTATTACAAATTTGCTTAACAGAATTTAATAAAATGCTTGCTATGAATTGCTATAAGTGTAAATATTGGCTCTACATCCGTATTTTTGCATGAAATATGTTAATAAATGGAAGTATAGTAATAATAATAATAATAATAATAATAATAACAATAATAATAATAGATAATAATGATAAGACTAATCATGATAATATTTATCACACGATTTAAATGTTTTTGTTTGTTACCATTTCTGCATTTTATGTTAGTTATAGTTATTATTAATAAATTAATTAAAAAATAATTAAGAATGGGTTGAAATAATTACTGAAATAAAAGGATGAGCATTGAGCAATGAATAAAAGTTTCAAAAGTTATTGAAAAAGTTATTCAGTGAGCTCATCCTTATATTGTTCTTGATTATTTCAATTGTAAATAAAAAACTTAGGGGTGCTGCAGTTCCGCCTTGCCTACCGACGAGCCGCCACTGAAATTTAATTTATTTATTATGACATTTATTTTCATGTAACAGTAATGTCATTTGTTTCACAAGCATCAATAACATGCTAAGTTTTATGGACTTAACAGCTATGATACGTTTATAAAATTATATTCTCATAACGTAGATCTTAATGCATTTGTGTTTCATCTACTGTGTACTCCTGAAATATTTACATACAAGTTCCACATAAATTACACGCCTAAACTTAACTTTTATGTAGCAGTGAAATCAGCGCGAACATCAGGATAACTTTTTTAATTTTTAAAAAAAGTAAAGCTCTTTTCTGTTATTTCGTCCGTAACTAAAACTTTTTTGATTTTTATTCCACTTAATTGCGTAACTTAGCCGTAACGTTTTTAACAAGGAAAACCGTATGGATTTTTCTGGATAAATATACTGTAGAGTATAAAGTCGTATAACTTGCAGGCAGAGCATACAATGCTGTGCAAAAAGTTAAGGACACCTCATTCACTTTTGTACTTTCTGGATTTAATGTTAATTTAGGAACATTTTCTAGATTAATCATTTTGAATTATATATTATTGGAAAGGAAATTTTGTGTCCTTTTTAATGATATATATATTTTTTTTTTTTTAGTTATAATAAACTGTATATATGAGCTAAAATGCAGTTCATCGGAAGCACACTGAAATTTGAATTTTCTTCCTTTCATGGATAACTAATTAACCAATCAGAATTAAGCTTTAAATAAGCAAGCAGTTTTGATTGAATTTTATAAATTTCTTAGTACATTTCATGGCCTTTTGAAATATATCTTAAAATTACAATTAATATAAAAGGTAAAAAAAGACAGGCATTCTAATATTTTATTGGCCATTCTTTGTTTTTAATTACCATTTGACACCGTTTTAACATACTTTTTGCAAGTTTTTCAAGTTAATGAGATTGAAGAACATGATGCCAGGCATTAATAATGCCAGCAATAAGCTCTACCTTTGTTTTAGGTTTACGTTTTGAAAGAATAGTTGAAATTCGTTGCCATAGATTTTCAATAGAGTTAAGGTCTGGGCTCTGCGCTGGCCAATCCAAGTGATTCACGTTGTTATTTTTGAACCATTGTTTAACTTTTCGAGCTCTATGATAAGGTGCATTATCATTATCATCATTATCAATCTTCACTACCAAAGAGTTCTTGAGCACTTGGTAGCATTTTTCTTTGCAGTACTAACAAATACTGATCAGCACACATAGTCTTCTCTACAACATGAATTCTCCGTACTGCAGAAACTGACATACATCCCCATATCATGACTGAACTGGGATATTTGCTGCTGGGAACAATACAGTAGGGTTTAAATTCTTCTCCTGGTAGTCTTCGTATACAAAGACTGCCAAAATGGTTATTGACGTAAAGTGTAGACTCATCACTAAAAAGGACACGTGACCACTGCTCCTCAGTCCAGATTTTATGACGCCTCGCCTAGCCTTCCTTTTGTCTTGATGCGAGAAGAGGTTTTTCTTCGCTTTGCAGCCACGCAAACCCTTTTCCAAAAGGCTTCTTCGACAGTGCTTGTAGAGTTTACAGCAGTATCATCGTCTTTCCATTCGGATAAGAGTTCTGGATTTATCTTCTTCCTGTCTAGCAAAGCCATTCTGCAAAGAATACGGTCAGCTTTTACAAAAAATTTGCACGAGCGGCCTGTGCTAGTTGAATGACGAACTTTTCCAGTATTTCTATAGCGTTTCAATAATAATGCTACTGTACTTTTGCTGATGGAAAGCTTTCCAGAGATTTTGCGAACAGAATAACCTTCACTTGCAAGTGCAAGTAATGCGATTCTCCTTCCTTCGTTAATTGCCATCTTGAAGCTGCAAACAATAACTTTCAAGGAAGTTTTCACGCTTTATATGTACATGTATTACACTCAGAGCTAGCCTCGCCCCTATAACATGATTAGTCATTTAAAGTTTAATTCTGATTGGTTAATTAGGTATTCATGAAAGTATTCAAATTTCATTTGTGTTTTCGATCAACTACATTTTACCTCATATGTACAGTATATTATAACTAAAAATGAAATATATATATATATATCATTAAAAACGACAAACTTTCCTTTCCAATATATATAATTCAAAATGAGTAATCTAAAAAATGTTCCTAAATTAACATTAAATCCGAAAAATACAAAAGTAAATGAAGTGTCCTAATTGTATATTAATATGCATAGTGTAGCATGTCATGAAGCTGAGATCCTAATTAAACTGGAGTAATTGTAAACACCTTTCGATGCTTATTTTGGAGCAAGTGTAGTTTACGTCCCCTTGAGGCAAAAGGGGACACAAACTACATTAGGTCAAAGTTGGGGAAGTAAACTACACTAGGATCTTTAGGAGACATTTTTTAAATGAATCCATCAAATAAAACGTTAAAACTAACGAAAATATTACGACTTAACTTAACCAATCGTCAACTTATATATATATATATATTATATATATATATATATTGACAATTAGTTAGGTTAAGTCGTTATATTTTCGTTAGTTTTAAAGTTTTATTTGATTAGGTATACGCGAACAAAGTTGGGGAACGTAAACTACACTAGGGTAATGTAGGGGAAAGTAAACTACACTAGGTACCACAGGGGGACGTAAACTACACTTGCTCCCTTATTTTTGGCAATTAAATATAATTATAAACATGTGTTACTGTTTAGGTGCCTGACCGAAAACAAAAGTAATGAAAGAGTTTAAAAGAATATACGAAACTATTTTTCGATATCAATTATACAGTAGTGCAATTTTTTCATAAACGGAATTTGTATTATAATAACTTTACTCTGAATTAAAGTATGTTCCACAGTATTGTCAAGATCAGTACTTCTTAACCTGGAGTAAATTTCTTGGTAGGGGGTAAATTTTGGAAGCAATTTCAGCCATCACACTGATTATTATTACCTAATGATAATAAAGTTTGTCATCGAGTCTAGTTTGTTTACTTAACCGTCTTAACGCTTAACCTATTTAAGGGGGTGGGTAAATCTGGCTGGGTGAACTGGTCGAAAGGGTAAATTACACGAAAAAGATTCAGAACCGCTGGTCAAGATCTACAGTCTAGGAGACCACGTGACAATATTTCACGTGATCTCCAGACCACACCTCACCGGTTAAGGGTTAACCTTTACTTCGTAAGCTGAGTAAAATATATTATTGGTATAATTTACCATCATACCATGGCTATAAAATAGATTTACCCTTATTTCATAACCTCGATTAATAATAATAATATACCCTTGGTATAATTACTATGATTATGAAATAATGGTCGAATAAGCCTCCATCCTTGCAGTAGTTACGTATGTAGGACAAAAGCCCCCTAGGACAAAAGCCCCCTAGGACAAAAGCCCCCTAGGAAAAATAATAATAAGAATTTTTTTAATAATTATTTTTATTCTTTATTATTTACAGTTTATTAACACTTCTCTGACGTGTAAAATATTACATTTATTATATCATAAAACTGCAATAAGGAAGGCATTATAAGTATTATACAGTAGCACACATTAACGCTAATATTTACACAACCATAAAAAATTACATTATAAAAGGATCATCATGCCTTATCTAGGCAAAGTCAGCTTTATAAGTATTATACAGTAACACGCATTAACACTTGCATTATTATCGCTCGCTATTTTACAGGAGCACAAAATTATTTACACAACCATAAAAATTAACATTATAAAAAGAACATCATACCATATCTAGGGAAAATCAAACAAATAAAGCACAATATTAAAAAGTTCATTAAGTGTTAAGGCTCATTTAAAGTTCATTTTACTTCCACCTAATGCTGTGACCTACACCATTCAGAAATTCCTCCAAGGTCTTCCTCTCATTCACATAGTCCAGACATAGGTTCTTCAAACGCTGTTGATGCTCCTTCGTGGCACGTTTCTAACCTAACCTAACCTAACCTAACCATTCAGGTAGACAAAACAGTGATCAACTAGAGTGAATCAACATAGACAAAGATTATAATATTTGTTTAGGATTATTTCATAGCACACGAACAATAATATAAAAAATGGAGGCTTTTGTCCTACTTTGCACTTTATCTGAGGGTTTTTTGTCCTATTTTGCACTTTAACTGAGGGTTTTTTGTCCAGGGGGCTTTTGTTCTAGGGGCCTTTGGTCGGGACCCCAGTAGTTACAGCCATTCTCGACTATAGCGATTCTCGACCTGTACGCATACCACCGATCGTACGCGGAGCTCTTTTAGGTGGTAGGCAAGAGGGTTATAAATATTGGGATCACCTGAAGATCAGGGCCCCCAGCCTTCTTTAGTTAGCCTTATAAGGCTAACTACTGAAAATATCACGACTTAACCTAACCAATCGTTAGTTAGCCTTACAAGGCTAACTAACGAAGGCTGGGGGTCCTGATCTTCAGGTGATCCAGGAGACCTACAGCTTTACGTGAGATCCGAACCACGGGTCGCTACATAGTCTGGACGCAGCGGACGGTCTCCCATCCAACTACTATCCGACCCAATGTCGCTTAACTTCGTTGATCAACGGGAAGCGGTGTTACGACATTGGCTACGACGCCGTAGCCCTTCTGAAAAAATGAAGCGCTCTTTCATAGTGTCGAGAATTAAGCACTAAATCATGCATACGATAATAAAATCTCGTTTCCCGGTGGATTCCGGTGAGAAGATAGAAATAGTTCAGAAAAGGTAGAGACTAAAGTACGTACAAGTACGTACTTGTAAAAAAAATTTCAGAACGCATCGAATCATTTCTTTAAATATTGGCGTTCGTAACATTTTGTAATACATTTCTGATTCCAAACTGCTTTGTCTCTCCACAATCTTTCATACTATTGATTTACTTAAAAGTATACATAAAGTGTTTCATTACACTCCAAGTTTGTAACATTTATGCAGAACATTAGGATCAAGTAAAGTAAGCACCCCCAGCCTTCTTTAATTAGCCTTATAAGGCTAATTAACGAAAATATCACGACCTAACCTAACCAGTCGTCAAGGGAGTACAGTTGACTTAACGATTGGTTAGGTTAGGTCGTGATATTTTCGTTAGTTAGCCTTATAAGGCTAATTAAAGAAGGCTGGGGGTGCTTATCTTTACTTGATCCGAACATTATAAAAAAATGATTAAAATAATAACACGCACACACACGCACACAACCACAAACACATTATATATACTGTATGTACTGTATATAGTGGGTAGAACCCCTTACACAGAAGGGATGGGAAGAATATATTCTGCACTATCCCAATCATTGTCAGCGAGAGTAACATAGTAGGCAACATCGTTTCCTCTATATATGCAGTGAAGGCACTAAGATTGGAGGTTCGATTCCCGATGGTGCTCGTAATAATAACGCGTGAGTTTGCTCAAACAGGCATACAAACACATAAGCTATAACTTTTATACTAAAACCATTCTTTCAACTGTAAAATTTAATAAACCAAATGAAGGCTTTTAGGCTTTTATATAATACATACGCCAATGAAAGAGTGAACTATATTTGTATGTAATATTGAATGTAATACATAATATATAAATAAATAAATAAATATATATATATTGAAGTTATTTATTTTGCATACTAAATGCAGTTAATAAACAAAAGTTTACTTTGTAAATACTAAGTAAACGCGTAGAAACAACATTTAATAGTAATTTTGTTATGTTCAAAATGTCCACTATTTACATAAACGTGTAGCTTTCATGATACAGAGTTTCCTGGGTTGTGGATAGGTCGTCGTTGAAACTCAACTGATTATATCCTCCAAGGTCACCTGATCTTACACTTGCACGCAAAATCTCAACTAATATGAGCACTACTGTGTGCCGACTTGTTTTGGGATGTTGCGCTGCATGTTTGCGTGTAAATGGTAGACATTTTAAACATTCAACATAAAATGACTATTAAATGTTGTTTTTACATGTTTACATAGCAAATTTCGTGTTTATTTTGCTTATTAGTAGTATCCAAAATAAATAATTTCAAAATATGTCTACATTATTTTTATTCGCCATATATATACACAGGGTGTTTATTAAGTCCCTATCTATTTCAGTGAAAACGTAGCAAAAAGGGTAAAATTCAATAACATTATAATAGAAAGCATACATTTAATGAATAATTAAGCATATGATTCTACTTGAGCACCATCAGTATCTCTACAGAGTTCGAATCTGTCAGGAGCAATGCGGAACACATTTTGGAGCATGACAGGGGTTATTTTTGTAACTGCTGTTAGGACACGAGCACGTAAATCTTCCGGATCTGTAACCCTCGTTTGATAGACGTTTGATGTGATAAAGCCCCATGCAAAGAAATCCAAGGGTGTTAGGTCAGGAGATCGAGCCGCCCAGGGCCTGTTGCCTCCACGTCCGATCCACCGATTTGGAAATTGTTCATTTAGGTACTCCCGAACAATGTTTGCGTAATGACAAGGTGTCCCATCTTGTTGAAAGACGACGGTGTTTAAAATGCCATCTGAATGAAGCTGGGACATTTAGGTGCTCGTATCGTAACAGCAGTTACAAAAATAACCCCTGTCATGGTCCAAAATGTGTTCCGCAATGCTGCTGACAGATTCGAACTCTGTAGAGATACTGATGGTGCTTAAGTAGAATCATATGCTTAAGTATTCATTAAATGTATGGCTTTTATTATAATGTTATTGAATTTTACCCTTTTTGCTACGTTTTCATTGAAATAGATAGGGATTTTATAAACACCCTGTGTATATAGTATACGAGTATATATGAAAATCATTAATAACCAAAAATGTATGATTACAAAATTTGTTTAGCTTTTATTGAATGACATTACATACAATTAAAATTGCTGGCAACTCGGTACAGCGTCTGTTTATGTACTTTATCCTTTATTTCGTGTCTGAACCATTTGCTATAGAAAAAAGAGCTGCTACTTATCATCACAACATTGAAATGAAAAGAATATAGATCTTTTCGTACGAGAAATATACAATTTCCATGAATATACAGTACTATTAAGTACGCTACAGATGCAAAGAGCGAAAACGAGTTTCTCACTTCAGCAGTTGTGAAAGGACTGCCTTCCTTTTGATTCATAAATTATAGCCACATTTGTTAACATACGTAAACAGCTTCACTTGATTAAACAGCTTGAGCCAGCCATCATTCTTGCTTTCTTATGTACCTTGGTTTCACAGTTATCAGTTTAGTGGTTCCTGTAAATATCCTTAAAGGTTTATGCAAAATTTGTGGTAATAATAATAATAATAATAATAATAATAATAGTAATATTATTATTGTTATTATTATGAACAAGAAAAAGAAGTTTCCATGCAGAAGGGAATTCAGAACCGTAAAAATAATTCCCTTTATAAAGTATGTATAAACATGACTAATATTTAACAAACTGCGATCCACATAACCTAATAAGGCGTATTGGAAGGTTTTACTGGTGGCTGATATATGTATACTTATGTTAAGTTTCCATGAAAGTGAAAATGTAATAAATGAGAAGTAAAATTACAAGACCAAGAAGCCTAAAAACAAATTTAGAATAACTAAAAATTTCGAAGAATTTCATCACTGGTGGTTTTTCTTTGAAAAAATAGTAGTGTTGTAATGAAATATTCACAATAAATATGTTGCTTTTCATTAAAAACACTAACGTCATATTTTAAAACATAAAATAATACAGTGAAGCAAATTGACCTCGTAAACACTTATTTACTTTAAACGCGTAACGTATTTTAAATATTGATTCTGCAACAATCTTTGCAAATAATTATGTTTAAAACCAGAACGAATCAATCTTGATCTTAGCCGATAATTTGCGCTTCGTAATCCTACCGAATTCAAATAGGTTTTGGTACCTCAAATGTTTTATAAGAAAACGTCACGTTATTGCGTGTGAGACTAAAATTATTTTATACGTAAATTGGATTATTATTCCAGCATACTTATTGATGACAACCGTTTCATGCATTTATGGACAAGAAGAGGAAATTTGCAGGAATTTAAGATTAAGTTAAAAATTTGCGCCTAACTTTTGCGAACACGAAATTTACATGAATGACTAAATTTCTGCGTTTAGAAGAGACCACCAACATATAAAAATGAACGAATACGCACAGCCATGCATAGATGCGTACAACACACACACCCACAAAATGCTGTGTTATTACATAACTTTTACATAATTTAAATGCATTTGGTTACTGAACTTGAAAAACACACGCAATACCACACTCAAATCCTGCTTTTCTCTATACACACACGCACATAAACGCTCCGCACACACATTTTCTCACGATCTTATTATCAGCGTGTAAAGTAAAAAAAATGTCCAACTACGAAACAAAACCATTAACGCAACTAAAGAAATGGAAAAGTTCCACACAAATAAAATAAATACTGTCTCGGAAAAAATAAAAAAAACAAAATGATAGAAGAATTTTACCTATTAAATTTTCAGAAAAATTATATATATATTGTATATGAAAAAAAAACGCACCAGGGTTCGAACCCACCACCAAATGATTAGAAGGTGAGGGCGGTAGCCATTACACTACGACGAAATGTAAGTTAGTACACCTGTTATATATTTAAACAACCGAGGAAATGCATAACGCTTTCTCGTCCAGAGGTATTTTACGTGTTAACCCTCCCACACTCGAAGTATTGACCGGCATTTCATTCAAACTATCTGGTGCAACACTGGATTCCCATAAATGGAATATTCTACATGAACACGCACGGTTTTTTCATGATGAAAAAATCGCCCCCAGCAGGGTTCGAATGAAAAATCGTGCGTGTTCATGCATGATATTCCATTGATGGGATCCAAGCGTTGCAACAGATAGTTTGAATGAAATGCTGGTCATTACTTCGAGTGCGGAAGAGTTAACACATAAAATGCCTCTGGAGGAGAAAGTGTCTTGCGTGTTCCCAGTTGTTTAAATACATAACAAATTGTTAAATTTTATATTGTCGTAGTGTAGTGGCTAACGCCTTCACTCCCTACTCAAGAGGTGGTGAGTTTGAACCCTGGTGAAGGTGATTTTTTTTTCATCATAAAAAATTGAGCGTGTTTGTGCATGACATTCCGTCATATATATATACTTATATACTGCTTTGTAAAACAATGACGCCTTTACATTGTGAGACTGAAACTGTAAATAATTGTTTTCCTGATTGTTGACTAAAGTGTATATAATATGTTTTGCTTTCAGTATCAGCTCACAAACCCCCGCCGAGGAACCCTGAACGGTGCAATGGGTGTCCTTACTTCTTGGAAACCCCAAAGTCCATCACTACAGGTTTAGGCGATCAAGTTAATCTAACTTGCGGAGTACGCCACTTAGGAGACAGACAAGTAAGTGCGATTTATATTTTCGTTATATAGTTTACATAAGTTATTTTATACATTATGTTTTTATATATATATATATATATATATATATATATATATATATATATATATATATATATATATATGTGTGTGTGTGTGTGTGTGTGTGTGTGTTACTGATGTTACAACTTATAATCTGAAGAATAAAGCTGAATTAAAACTTACGTACAGAAGAGGTAAATAAGTAACATTTAGTTACTTTCTATGAACGTAAGTTTCTACCATTACAAATGTCCATATAAAGAAATTAAACTTGCATACAGTGAACGTTACTGTATATAAATTATTCAAACTGAGTTACATCTTTTCCCCCAAAACACAACAGTATTTGTAAATTGTAATTCAGGCTGAATGACGTCATACTGAGAGGAAACAGGTCAAATTGCGTCATATTGAAGGGAGGTTATGGGGAACTGGTGTCATGATGAGGATGAATGATGTCGCATTTCGTTTAATTACCTCATAGAGAAGGAGATGATATGATAACATCCCGAGCGTAGTCCACGAACGGTCATAAGGAGACTTTTTGTATGGCGTCATCGAGAAGTGTAAGGTCACTAAGGTGTTCTGTCCATAGATAAGTAGGATTTCTCTTGGAAGAGCGTACATTTTTAATCCAACGTAAAATAGAATGGAATTTTCAACTCGCCCACACGCGAATAAATAATAATAATCAGTCTGAAGGACCGAAAACTATCACAGCGGTCAAACCGAAAAATGCGACGCATTGCATTAACTGCTGGATTAATATTACCAACAGAGCTGGGCATTTGCGGCATATTTTGCGGTACTGCGGTACTTGCGGTACCACCGCACTACCACCCCGGGCCCCCATAACGCAGTACCGCAAAGGATCGCTGAAAGTACCGCAGTACCGCTACCGCATTCAAATTTCCGCGTACCGGTTTGGTGGTCGAAACCTGAACCTTATTTTCTTCACTTCACTTATAGGGAAATGCCGTTATCCATTGAGCTACGAGCACTGGCAAATTTTAGAGCAAGTTATGGTAACCTACGAGAAATGTGCCTTCCAATTCAGGTCCATCTTTTATGATAACAAAATAAAGGATACTTTTCTTCCTGGTTACAGAGACAGGCGAGAAGCAACATACTTTAACATACAACACTGAAACCGGAATTTTTTTTCATCTCGCTTTAAAATTCTTTATTTTTACAAGTTCCTTCGAAAGACTGAGAATTTTTCATTTTTATGATGTAATTTGTTTCTCTCTTTCTAAGGATGGAGTTATTTACGTCACTCGTGAGTGGAAACTTATATTGGTGCTACTGTAGTATGCGGTCTACCGACGATTGGTTAGGTTTAGTCATGATATTTTCGTTAAAACTAACGAAAATATCATGACTAAACCTAACCAATCGTCAAGGGCGATTGACAATGGGATGTAAACAAACAATTAGTAAACAAGATAAGAAGCTATAATTAAAAGGTAGACCGCCGAATCGTAGGTAGACCGCATACTACAGTAGCACCCATATATTGAAGTATCAGTAAGAGTTTCTTGTTTGAAATTGGTGGCTATTTATTAACTAGCCTACATGAATATGATTCCCTTAATCTAATTTATTTAATGGTGTATCTCTCTATATATCTATCTACCTATCTATATATCTATATATATATATATATATTATATTTGATGCGTCGCGAGTACGAGGGGAGAACTCGTCACATTGGCGATTTTGCAATTGTTCCACGAATGAATAGTTCAACCCTATCCATATCACAGACAACTTGGTATAACCAAGTACCCCTTCGTACACTCAAAATGTAGTTACAGTATTTCCAATGCGTGTATTTGCGCTATGCGCCCCTCATACACAATAGTCACAAAGTTTAAACGCGTCTATCTCAAAACTGGTTTGGCAAGTTTGCCCCTTGTACTCGCGACGCTTCATATATATGATATATATCGGGAATCGCGAAAGTATCTGAAGGCTTCTCCTTCGCTACATATACATATGTACTCTACTATCTGCTACACAAAAGCTTAGAGCCCTAGGTACTTGTAGGTTATCTCCCCACCACCAATTTTGACAGAATATTTTCGTTAAAACTAACGAAAATATCACGACTTAACCTAACCAATTATCAAGGGCGTACAGTTGATCTATTAGTAAATAGTAAATACCATTCCAGAAACAAACGATGTTATAATTAATAATAGATCAACTGTACGCCCTTGATAATTGGTTAGGTTAAGTCGTGATATTTTCGTTAGTTTTAACGAAAATATTCTGTCAAAATTGGTGGGGGAGGAGATAACCTACAAGTACCGAGCCTTACACAATGACTTACATTTCTTAGATTTATATCGTTAGAACAGTACTTTTAGAAAAAAGGATTTGTCATTAAATAATGTTACACCGTGCTGTAACTCACACCTAATTACTCTTACCTTAATTAACGCTCTAACAATAAGGTTGCACTGTCAAAATATTGGTGCTACTCTAGCGTGATTCCTACCTCGATTCGGCGGTCTACCTTTTAATTATAGCTTCTTACCTTGTTTACTAATTGCTTGTTTACATTCCAATGTCCATCGCCCTTGACGATTGGTTAGGTTTAGTCATGATATTTTCGTTAGTTTTAACGAAAATATCGTGACTAAACCTAACCAATCGTAGGTAGACCACATACTATAGTAGCACCGAAACTATTTTTTAAATAAATAAAATTGAATAATAAATAGCATTTTATATTTATTATATTTTCATTTATACCTTGGATAGGAATCACACTCTACAGTACTGTAGTTTCGAACCAAAACGGGTAGGAATCACCCTATAGTATTGAAGTCACCGGTAGGAATCACGCTATAGTAGCACCAAAATATTTCTTAAAGTGATAACACATTCCTAAACACACATTTTGTGAACACTTTTTAATTATGTTTAAGGCTAAACATGTTTTGAATTTCATATTTACCTCTGAACATATTTACAGATTTAATATGTTTCGTATGTAATGTTACAATATAACCCATATATGACACAAGATGAATGAAAATAAGAATTAAATATCACAACTTTATTGATGAAACAAGAAATATATTTCAGGAAGAAAACTTTTTAAAATATTATAAAATAGAAACTTTCTTTAGTGTATCAGATCTAAATATAACGTATATACATGCAAACCTCGTTTCAGAAGTCGCCAAACTTAAATACTTGTGTGTAATTATCATTTCAGACAATCTATTTGGCTCTTTCATTTTTTTTATATAAAATTACAACACTTTGTAATATTAGATAAATATAACCAGCTTGTATTTAAAGGTTAGGAACCAGTGCCTGGAGTCTTGCGCAAAAGCTAATAGGATGTTAGGCTTCATAGCGCGTAATTTCGAATTTAAATCGAAGGATATTATATTGCCCCTTTACAAGTCCCTAGTCAGGCCTCATTTAGAATATGCCGCTCAGTTTTGGTGCCCGTACTTGCGTGAGGATATTGATAGGTTAGAAAGGGTTCAGCGTCGTGCCACGAAACTTATTCCGTCATTGCGCAATAAGCCTTATGAAGATAGGATTAAAGAGTTAGACTTGTATTCACTCGAAACTAGGAGATTAAGGGGGGAGTTTATTGAAGTTTTCAAAATCGTTAATAACATCGATAACGTAAATTTTGATAAATTGTTCACTTTCGATAATAGTAATACTCGCAATAACGGATTTAAGTTGCGTGGCAGACGTTTCATTACTAATATCGCTAAAAACATCTTTACGTTTAAAGTAATTGATAAATGGAATAATCTTCTCGCGTCAGTCGTTCATTCTACCAGCGTTAATATGTTTAAGAACCGCCTTGACAGACATTTTAAAAATATTAACGTTGTTTAAAATTAAAAAAAGAAAGTTAACAACAGGAGCTCTGGTGGTGGTGCTCGAGGATGAGTCTGTTGACGATGAATGCCAGCTTGTGACATGCCAGCGTGTGATGCCAGCAATAAAATTATTAAAAAAAAAAAAAAAAAAAAAAAATTAGACTAACACGAACGTAGATGTAGCTCGTAGCGTAAACTAACCCACTTTTTGTTTAACTTTACCTACTTTTTTTTTTTTTCTTATCTCCTTACTTTGCATGTCTGTAACTCTTTCCTTGCATGTTTGTAGTTTGCTTGCATGGTATGACAGTGAGTTAAGACTGTGTTTGCATGGTTTGTAAGCGTTCTTATTTTACTTCTTTTCATCTTTCACCCCTCACCTATTTTCTCCGACTATTTTTCTGACTTGTCGGCAGTGGCCGGCGGATGATGATGGTGAGACTTTTTTCCTCTTTTTCTGAATGAATGTTAACCCACGAATGATAGGTGTTGCTCCTTACTTAACCCCTTATTCTCTTCTCTCTTAACCCCCTACTCTTTCCTTTCTCTCGGGCTAGCCTTAGAGTGGATCTTAGGGTCTTTGTTAGCCTTAGCTTCTGTAGATCTGTAGATTTCTAAGGACCAACTGCTTTAAATCTCATTATACAGGGTGTCCGAAGAGTCCCGTCACCCCCTACAAAATGTACATATTGTAATACCAATTTTATTTTTGGGTGATTAATTGTATTTATATGTGGTAGGTGTAATTTAAGAAACAAGTCACGAGCAACAATTACTTTAATTACAGTAAATACAGTTACTAATTACAGTTACTAATCAAGATTATCTTTGTGTGCACCAACATTTTCATAACAAAAGATTATGCCCCTCCATGTGTGGTGTGAGAATCGATGCAGCATTTCTGGAGTGATTGCATCAAATGCATCTCGAACAGCGTGTTTCAGTTCCTCTGTTGTGCAGTAACGCACCCGGGATACGTTCTGCTTGACGAAACCCCATAACGCATTGTCACATGAAGACAGATCTGGACTTCGGGTTAGCCACTCAAGAGGGGCAAGTAAATGTTGCAACCACGGCTGATCCATTTGTCTCTTAACACTATGTTGAGAAATTCTCTCACATATCTGGCAAAGTGAGCCGGAGCCCCGTCTTGTTGAAACCACACCTGACCAAGCAGCCCTAAACGTTCGAGCATAGGCACAAACCAGTCCAGTAACATGTTGAGGTTAACAGTTTGGTTAACAGGACCCTCAAAAAAATATGAACCGAACAAGTTCCTGGCAGACACTGCATCCCATATCATCACGTGCGGCGGATGGTGTTCCAGTTCCTGAAAGAAGTGTGGATTTTCATTGCTCCAGAAGTAAGCATTTCTCATTTTGGCACTACGATAAATTGCACATTGGTCAGAAAAAATCACTGTTCCACGTGAAGGAATTGTTGGAAAAACGGTCAAACCCGTTCACAGGCTTCATATCGTTTCTGCATGTCTGTATCACTTAATTCATTACCAATGATGGGCGGTATGGTTTCATGCCGAGATCTTTTGTCATGTGATCTCTCATTGTGGACATGGGGTGGGGACTGCAAGTTCTTGTGATCGTTTCCGAAGTGATTTTTCGGTGAACGAGACACTGATGTAGTCACACCTTCACATTGTTCTGCTCGCGTTGTTGGTCTTCCCGACCGTGGTCTGTCCTTGATGGGGTCAGTTTCAAATAGCTTTTTCTCCCAGCGTAATACCGTCTTGTTTGGTGGTGCAGCCTTATTGAATCTTGTGTTGAAATCATTCTGGAAATCATGCATCGTTTTGCCGGTATGTGACCTTTCATGTGCCCATGTGATCATCACTATCCTTTCCTCCAGAGTGTAAGTGGACTGGTCTGCCATTGTTCACACAAATCTAATACCTAGAAAAGAAAAATAAATATCAATGAATTACATATAAATTCAATTAATCACTCAAAAATAAAATTGGTATTACAATATGTACATTTTGTAGTGGGTGACGGGACTTTTCGAACACACTGTAGACTAAAAATTTTCAGCTGGACATAAACAAGAATAGCGCCCATGCGCACAAAGAGATCGTTTCCAAAAAATTTAAGAGATTTTAATTCGCAGCAGTGTGTTAAAAATGGAATAATGGAGGTAGATTTAAAAATTTGTTCGACTCCACAGTAGGTTCTTCCTACTTATATACACTGTGGTAAACCATATATCCCTGATTAAATTTTGTTCTATTCACATACTGTCACTGACAGAATTTGGTTGTTTAAGTATTTTAAACATTTAAGAAAACGTATTATTTTCACCCTCTTATATACCTCTAAATCTCCCACTAATCAGCATCCAAATCTTCACCAATTAGCTTTCGACATTTATAAATATTATATATACATACTATACATAGCCATATAAGGAGGCCGACGAACTTTCCCCAGTAAGTGTATTAAATGCGAGTACCGTGTATGTCCTCTTCAGAAACACACGTTTTGAGCCACGCTCCTAATAAAGTAGTTAGATTGAACAGTTTTTAGAATGTAAAAGTTGACCGATCACGTAGAACTAAAGTGAAAAGATAGTTAAAAGAAAACCGTGGGACAAAAATGGCTGATAGGTTAAAAGACGGTAAGTCTCCCTTTATCTCGGTTAAATTGCATGACAAAGACTAATTGGGTAGTAACTGGGTAATTGGATGGTACGTAAAAATTTGGTTAGAAAAGGGTAAAATAGGTGAAGCTTAATAAGAGAATACCTTGCGTTAGGTTAGGTTTAGTTAGAAAAATGTATGACCGGGTTGGATAGGTAAATTCAGTTTGGTTAGGTATTATTATTATTATCGATTCAGATGGGCCCTGAAGGGTCCAGGAGTCAGACCATTAGCTGGCCCATTATCCTAGCATCTCGAATGAATTACTAAGAAGGTTTTGATAATAACCAATCATCCCTCTCTAGTGGAAATTCTGCAAGTCCAGTAGTTAGTTCAATAAAATATACGAGGTGGTAAAGCCTTCACTCTTTAATTGCATTTATGAGGAGTACTTTGTAGGAATCAAAGGCTCTAACCCATTAAAGTGAATATACTGAAGGGGTGTCTTATCATGTTTCCCGCATTAAGGATAACATGAAGAGTTTATTTTACCCAGAGTAAATTGGTTCACTACAAGGTTGCAATGCCCCGTTATACTCGTAACTCAGCACGCCAACCTGAGAGCATCCTTCTGAAGACTCACCAAGAGTCCTGAGAACTTATCGTTCAGCTCCGGCAAAAGTGATTTAGTATGTTGGCAGCTGCCTAGATTTGCCCACTGTGCATTTCGGCTTTTGACCACCCATTCATTCTCTCAGCCCTGTCTGACAGGTTCAGTAAGGGATCGGAATCATTAGTTCAGGTGCTGAGGTCTTTAATTAACCCATTAACCGCTATTGTCCTACAGTATAATTATGTGGGATCATATTTTAACAATACAATTAAAGTTTCAACTCAGCAACTTCATAGAGAACCGGAATTTGCAAGGACAAGTCGGAGCTGAAATGCAGGCGAAAATCACGAGAATTATATCGGAACTTCAATAATATAGAAAATATGACTATATGAAGCCGACGTAGACGTAGAAGCGCATATGTTGAAAACATCTACAGTATTTAGAAATTTATTTTTCCAGAATATCATAATTCCACACTATAAAACAATGTTTTCAGTTGCAAAATTTATGATGAATTTTGTTATGCAAAATGTTTTCTTCTTTTAAGGAAGCAGGTGTAGCTAACTAATTAATGTTGAAGGTAATATTAACTACAGATTAGATACTAAACTGCGGTCGAGTTCACCAACCAAACCCATAAATTACAGTTAAGTAATGCGACAAAGTTTTGAAAGATGCAACATACAGTTTAATCTCAAAACTAACACAATGGAATAAAACAAAACAAGTCATTTATTTATAACAAATTTACTTAAATTGCAAGAAATTGCATATTCATTAAAAAAATTCAACTACAAAATACAAAATCTTTACAAATTCACAATAATTAGAACTACACCTTTGCAGTTTAATACACTTTACTCCTATGTATGTATATACTGAAATATTCTAAGTCTAATATTCGTAACAAAATTGTTTAAATTGCTAAAAATGCATATCTTCATTTTTCAAAAAGTAAATAAATAAATAAAATTTGCATACTGACTGTAAATTACAAATGATTTACAAATATGCAATAATTGGAATGGTACAATTACAATTTAGTGCACTTTACTCGTGTATATGCTGAAAAAAAATATAAATCCATATATTTGCAATAAATTTGTTAAAGTGAAAAAAAAGCGTATCTTTAATTTAAAAAAAAATTTACGCACTGACTAAAATTTACAAAAGCTTTCCAAATATTCAAATTTGGAATGATACTCTTCCGATTCAAGGTATTTTTCATAAAGATTTACGAGAACGACGACGGTCGGTAAACAAAAATATTTAGTATGTGTTTTTAATTAATATCGTAGCAAATATTTGTTAAAAGTTAAATAACATTTAAAATATTTCTAAAAAATTTTAATTTACAACAGCATAAATAAGTAGTGGAATGCTGAACATGAAAGCACAAGTATAAGGTGAAATGTAATAATGTGTTAAAGCTGAAAGTTAAATAAATGTAGCGAGCTTTTTAAATTCAAAAGTATGAACATTTTCATATTTTCATGAAAAAGCATAACGAAGTAACGTTTTTTTATAGAATAAAAGTCGATAAATGTTCAAATTACATAAACAAAAATAGGTTAAAACAAATACTTCACATACGGAAGATGCATGGATAAAAAATAATGAATGTTTATATGAGATTATATGTATCATTTGAGTGTAATTAAAAAAATCCAATAAAGCAAAATAAATAACTTCAACAATTACGGTTTCTATGGTGATAAATGTTTCACGTGGCGAAGGTAAATGCAAATAATGAGTAAATGTAAGGTGAAAAACGAATGTATCTCAGAGAGAATAGAATAGCTGTATAAGGTTCATAAAATTATTATTATAAGAAAAATGAGTCCTTGCTTACAAACATTAATTCGATTCATTTCTGGTATATTTTGGTAAAATCCAAGAAAATGAGAAAACATAGCGTATATGACTGACCAGATAAGTGTTTAGGTAATTAATCTTGTTGCATATTACAGTATTTCATTAGTAATATTGCATAAATAAGAATATAAACAACAGAAAAATATAGTTTCAATACTGGAGACTGCTCATATGTTCCACACTTTACAGTAATAGATATGAAAAGTGGAATGTTTAAATGAAAAACTATTACATCACTTTTACAACAAATAATAAAATCTTTGATATCTGTTTTAGTTTTAAAGTAAAGGCTAAACACAGTTAAAATAAAATTCCAACTGTCCAAACTAAAAGATAAGTGCGAAAATAAAAATGGAAATGGAGAATCAGTAGTATGGGAGCATAAATGTAGAAGGGAATTCATATATATATATATATATATATATATATATATATGATGCAAATCCACAAGGAGAAAGAAAAACCTATTTCAATGCCTTTCGTGTATTTAACAATACACTTCTTTTTCCTTGTGGGTTTCCGTCATTTATTCTTTCACGTGTTTAAATGTGAAATTCATCCCATATATATATATATATATAAATATATATATACAGGGTTGGCCGTAAGTTTCCATACATAGGAAATTTAAATTATGGTCTTCACGTGCGTCGGTATTTGGATCAGCAGTTTCCGGATGTTTGGATTGGTCGGCGTGGTCCTGTGGAGTGGCCTCCCAGATCCCCAGATCTCACCCCCCTTGATTTCTATCTTTGGGGGCACTTGAAGGCCATGGTGTATCAGGAAAAGATACGAGACATAAATCATCTAAAGGAACGTATCACCAACGCCATTACAAGCATAACGTCAACTGTGCTAATGCGTGTTCATCAACAGTGGGGAACACGTATTGAAATGTGTTTTCAAAACAATGGCAACCATGTAGAGCATATTATATAAATAAAAATGGTTGTCCATAAAAAAAATGTTTATTTTTCCTATGTATGGAAACTTACGGCCCACCCTGTATATATATATATATATATATATATATATATATATATATATATATATATATATATATATATATATTACTTTTATGAAGTAATACAAATAATGAATTTTAGAGATCACTCACAGCCGGCAACGTACCTTAGCCTGCAAGACAGCACCCATGTCCCCCGTTACCCAACCTACAACCACCAAACACCCACAAATCCACTCTCTCCTCCACTGTACACTTCCGCTTATATTAATTATTTCGGTATAGATTAATTCAGAAAAACTTAGAGATTTTAAACGGAATAAAAAGTAGGAAAAATACCAAAAGTATATTTGCAAAATAGCGTTTAAAATAGAACTTGAGTTTAAAATAAAATCATATATATATATATATATATATATTAGTTTTTAGAAAATAAAAGCATATATTAGGCTGAAAAGACAAAGAAGGGTGGTCTAAGCATCAATTTGGCTGAGAAACAGCTCGTATGATTGTACATTGTCATCAATACAAACTTAAACAGGTATTTATTATCCGAGATAGCCGATGAACACTTGTGTGTGTGTTTGTGTGTGTCTGTATATGTTCCAAAGTCTGTACTGACACACACACACACACACACACACACACACACACACACACATATATATATATATATATGTATAGTATCCTGCATAAATCCACGTGTCTTTTTAAGATAAAAAGCTGCCCCACCAGGACAACCCACAACATCTTGAATAGAGGGCGGGGCAGTTTTATTATGTTAAAAAGTCATGCGGATTCATGCATGATACCAGAGCCTACAGCCAGAAAGACAGAGTGAGAGAAAATTAAAGCCAATAAAGCCATGTAAAGCCAGTTTGACTGGTTGAAATGGCTGAAAAGACAAAGAAGGGTGGTCTAAGCATCAATTTGGCTGAGAAACAGCTCGTATGATTGTACATTGTCATCAATACAAACTTAAACAGGTATTTATTATCCGAGATAGCCGATGAACACTTGTGTGTGTGTTTGTGTGTGTCTGTATATGTTCCAAAGTCTGTACTGACACACACACACACACACACACACACATATATATATATATATGTATAGTATCCTGCATAAATCCACGTGTCTTTTTAAGATAAAAAGCTGCCCCACCAGGACAACCCACAACATCTTGAATAGAGGGCGGGGCAGTTTTATTATGTTAAAAAGTCATGCGGATTCATGCATGATACTCCATTTATGGCAATCCAGCGTTGCACCATATAAGATTGACTGAAATACTAGTCATTACGTCATGTGCGGGAGGGTTAACAAGTAAATGTATGACAGATTGTGTTAAATTCTTTCCGTCGTAGTGTAGTGGTTAACGCCCTCACCTTTTATTCAAGAGGTTGTTTGTTCGAACCCAGGTGAGATGGTTTTTTTTCATATATATATATATATAAACTCCTCCCACTTCTTGCTGAAAACATTCAAGGCTAAAGAAAGCAAAAGTCACGTGTGTGTGTGTTTTCTTTCATGCTATCATCCAGACAGAGCAGTATTACACTTTTTGTCTCCTCGAGATACACACGAAAATGTGTCCGAATGATTTTTCAACCCCATTATCTTTCATTTTATGTTATTTTGTATTAGTTAGCCTTAAAACCTCGTTTGTCGAGATTAGGTCACGTTGGTAGAAATTTTGTATGATTCGTTTTTCGTCTGCGTATGTGTTTTGTGGAATTATCTTTTTTCTTTCTTGGAAAGGAGATGTTTCGCTGCCAAACTTATCATAAAAATCTTGTAAAAATATTGTTTTTAAAACGGATAAGGATTAAGTATGTGTAAATATTTTCGTTATTGAAAATAATTGCTCTTATTTATAGAAAAACTTTAATATGATGATGCCATATAAAAAATTATTTAAGTATTTTTATACATATTTTTTAATGTATAAGGCTATAACTACTGAAGCTCCATCACAAGCGTGTGTTGTATAAAATCAAGTTTGATATAACAACACGGAGTTTGGTATGCGGTTAATGTGAAAAAATGACTAACAAGAGTATTTTCTTCCAGTTTATTAAAATATGCCTAATTGTAGATTAACTTTCATATATATATATATATATATAATATATAATATATATATATATATATATATAGGGTGTCGATAAAGTCACGCATTATAGGAATATAAGCAATGTCTATTTATTTATGTCTCTATCAGGCCAAATATGTGAGGAACATTCAAAGAAACCTGTTTTTCGTTTACAAACATGCTTTGAGATTGGTGGGAATCATTTCGAACGGATAAATAAAACAAAATAAATAAATAAACAAAATAATTGTATTTTCCTATGATGCTTGACTTTATGGACACCCTATATATATATATATATATATATATATATATATATATATATATATATATATAATGTGAGGGTTCTAATAACCAGTACGATTTTAAACATCTTTTAATACCGACCAGTTTCGGATCACTTGTGTCCATTTTCAAAGCTAAAAAATAAATAAAAATAACACAAGTTTACATTTCAAACCAAAGTACGAGATGTTTTATTTCTATTACGTGATCTTATTCAATTTTGCCATGCTGATTTCGAATTTCACAACCATTTTTATGTATCACGTCAGGGTTTTTCACAAAATATAAGTCATATATATTCGTAGTATGTGTTAAACAACTAAATTTCCAAAAGTACAAAATTATAAGAAATACAAAGACAATACATTTCAAAGTAAATTCAGCTTTGATACTTAATTGATACATAATAGATCAATCATGATTGATTAGTAGGAGAAAATCGTCGTTTTTTACTCGCTTCTTGTGCTGCATTTCTTCCGAGCCTTCCCGATGCAGACTAGCAGTAGTCTGCCATCATGTTGACATCCCACCTTCCTTGGTATCTTTTTTCCATAGTTTCGATATCCTGGTGGAACTTTTCTCCTTGTTCCTCACTCACATTACCCAAGTTTTCAGAAAATAGTCGAAATGCGAGTGAAGAAAGTGAACCTTTGGACTCATGTTGCATCCTAGCTTTTCAAATTTATATTATTTATAATATATATATGGTATCTGCCTATAAATATAATGAATAAATCATTCTTTGTATATATTGTACACGTATATTGCATAATTGGGTGTATGTCTATATACCACCCGTACAAAATGGGTGATAGGTATTTACCAGAAAACTGTATGTGGTGAGAAAAAAAAATGAATGTAATTTTTGGATTCAGCACACCTGAATTAATAAAAAACAGTCATGTATTTGAAACATCAGATACTTGCATACCAGTGTAATTAATATAACTAAACCTGTCAATGAGTAATTTAAAATGATAAAATCTAAAAATTTCAAAACAAAATATGGATCATATGTAGAATTCGGACCCCAGGTAACCCTAATGGAGAATACAGACCCCAACTTTCCCCTAATGTAGAATCCAGACCCCAACTTTCCCCTAATGTAGAATCCAGACCCCAACTTTCCCCTAATGTATAGATTATAGAAGCCAGACCCCAAACGAATCGTATAAGGACATCAATAAACAATGTAAAGGTTCATAGAAAATTTTATTATTATTATCACAAATAAAAACCATTAAAATCACACAATTGTAAAATCTTATATCAAATGTAGAATTCGGACCCCAGCCTTCTTTAGTTAGCTTTATAAGGCTAACTAACGAAAATATCACAACCTAACCTAACCAATCGTTAGGTTAACTGTACGCCCTTGACGATTGGTTAGGTTAGGTCATGATATTTTCGTTAGTTAGCCATAGAAACTCAAATAGTTAAAGAGTAGCTTAAACAAGCCAAATGGAGAATACAGACCCCAACCTTCCGCTAATGTAGAATTCGGACCCCAACCTTGGTAGAGGTCCGAATTCTACATATGATCCCAAAATATAAATGAGAAATCATTACTTTAAAATTAAAAGATCCGTAAATGATGAATAATCATTTTAATGGGCCCTTAAATACCATATAAACAAACTTCGTGAAATACTAAGATCATTTTCAAAATCGCTTGTGGCTGGAATGCTTCTGATCTACGGATGGTATGATCACTTGAGACGGAATAATCTCTAACGGTTGAATTTATTGGTTTTGTCAAGTGGTGTTGTATTGGGTAGGAAATACCTTTGTGTTCGTATATGCGAGTGGAAAGGTGACAAGCTCTTTTCCAACGCATGTCTCGTCATAGTTCATATATGTATATTTATATACAGTATTATATGCAAACACAGAATCAAGAATTTTGTCTTTAATCTTAATCAGGCTACCAACTGTATTATTCAAAGAGAAACCACATCTAATTCGAAACGCTGAGTATTTTCACTTTAGTAGGTTGGTTAATTTACGTTTTAAGTTAAAACACCATTAATTTTATTTCGGTACCATTAATTTTAGTTGATTATTGTCATGATAAATATTATTTAACTCCTCTTGAGATATATTATCAATAATGAAGGAAAGAAAACCATTAGAGATGAAAAGTTTACGCAGGAAATTCAGCTCAGAAGTAAACAATTTATAATTAAATAAATTTTAAAGGCTCTATTAAATAATGGGCAGATTAAATTGATTTTAAAGTTGATAGGAAAGAAGAAGTTAAATTTAGTTGTTAAACTAGTAAATGTTAATTTTTCTGTAAACGGATGTTATGAATCTACAATTAGCACCCTGTTTAAAGTTAAAGACAAAATTCCTTATTCTCTGTGTTCACATATACTCTCTCTACAAAACAGCTTCTAAGAGGTTAGGTGTGCTGCACTGGCTTCGCATTTTCTTTCATCCCCACTCAGTTGCTGTTTATGTAAATGGGTCTTGTCCACCCTTGTATAATGTACACTTCTCATGTGTTGGGGGGGTTCAACCCACACAGCTCTACTTGACAGGGTGGAATCAAAGGCTTTTCGTCTCATCAGTTCCCCGCCTCTTACTGACTGTCTTCAATCCCCCTCTCTTCGCCGCAGTGTTGCCTCACTCTCTCTTTACAATTGCTCTTTTAACAGACACTGCTCTTCTGAACTCTTTAATTAACTGCATGCCTCTTCTTTTAAGGAAAGCTTGGAGTACCAGACTTTCGACACATTCTCGTCCATTTTCTGTCCAACTCTCTAACGCTAGGGTTAATCGGTATTCTCACTTTCATCTATTCAACCGGTCATCTCTGGAACAACCTTCACTTCATCTTTCCCCATCTCTATGACCTCCAATCTTTCAAACAAAGTGTTTCGAAAACTTCAGACCTTATTTTTGGCTCTCTTCTTCCTCTATAACTGGCGGGGGGGGGGGGGGGCGTTTTATGCGGGTGCTTGCCTTTGGCCCGTCTTTCCTGCACGAAAATAAATGGTTGAGAAATTGACTGATGTGTTAAATCCTAGCTTAGAAATAACCTACTGGGAGGTGATTAATATGTTTGCGAATGTGTCATACCAGCTGCAGCCATTTAAAGAGTGCGATGAACATCTGTGCCACAGATCCAGGCTATATTTCTAGATTCAGACAGATTAGTCGATGACCTGAGTGACAAGATCAACTCTTCAACTCACATTAACAGTTATGATGAAGCCACTGAGTCTAAGTTTAAATCGCTGAGGTGTTTGCCTGAAAATAAACGGGAACCATTCTGGAAAAGAACTGTAAACAATGAAGTGTCTATTCTTCAGTAAGAAAACAGTTTTGAAGAAAAACAAAAGAAGGAAGCTATGTTCTGAAACCACATCCATTTCCTTTAACAAGAATAATGATGTCGATAGGCCTACATCATTCCTAATGCAAATGGCGCTTCAAGTTTACAGATATTTGCTGGAAACTGATAACGATGATGAAAACCCATCAGATTGGTGGAAAGCCCATTCACTTCAGTTGCCACTCCTCGCTATGCTGGCAAAGATGAGACTGCATACCAGCCACATCTGTGCCAAGCGGACGCGTTTTCAATGCCGCCGGATACATTTTAAATAAACAGAACGGTTCTCGAGACGTCTAACGTGAGTAAACCCGTCTGTTTAAAATCATGATTAAAAACTAAAAAAGTACTGGGGCTCCAATAAACCATAGCCACCCCCGCCCATGGCCTAAACCATTAGAGGTACAGTAAAACTAAACATACCTTATAAAAGAGAATTTAGTCCTGCATTTAATGAGAAACAATTAAAACTTGGTGTTCCCGCCATTGGCTTCCAAGACAGCCTGAATTCGCTTTGGGTAGCTTGCCAAAAGTGACGTGAATAGATCTTGATCGTTACGCAAATTTGCTAAAACATTTTCAATGTGTTGCGTCATTGTATGAGTTGTATCCTTCGAAAATCGATTTGCTGCAGGTTCTTGAAACAAGAGACACTCAACCTTGTCCTTTATAACTGATCCAATGTGTTCACATACGTTCAGGTCAGGAGAATTTCCTGGCCATTCTTCATTTCCAAAGAAATCGATCTCATGGTTCCGCAACAACTGTTGAGTAGCTAATGCCTTAAAGTAGGGGGCCTTATCGTGTAGAAGTGTGACCTGATCGACATCCATAACATTGTTTGGGTTCCTTAGAAAAGGAATGACATGCTGGGATAGAATAATATCACGAAAATACTGTCCATCCCAACTCTGACCATTTGGCTTCAGCACCCACATGAGCTTCTTTGCAATGAACAAAACAAACACACCAACAGTCTGGACTTTTTAATAATTCGCGATAATGTTCATTGTCATCGATTTCATCTGGTGTTGTGGCCCACACTCGATCATTTTGGTAGTTAGGCCGACGTGTTACGTGGACAAAAAATTCATCGGAGACAGCTAAATGCATGAAATCATCCACATCCCAATCTTCAAGATAATGGGCAAACCACATTTTGTCATCGATGTTAAGTTGAGTTTTTCTTGGCTTTGGAAGTTCATGCCAAGACTTTAAACCTTGCCTATGACGGTACAGTCAAATGATCTCACCACTAACGATCTTTCCCCTCAACACTTCGATCTCTCTAGAAAGTTTAGCACAGCTGTTTTTCCGCTTACACGTACCGCTTTCAATGATGTCCTTTGTTTCCTGAGAGAGTGGCAAATTTGGGCGCTCAAATTTGGTTGTATCCATTTGACATTCATCCAAAGCTTTATTCCAATTTCTTTTGACGAAGACCTGACTTCTTCGCAACTTTTTGGCAACCCATGAACGTGTTATAAATGTGGCTCCAGCATCACGAGCTTCCCGAAATGTTATTGCTCGTATGCGATCTATCACACGTTGCCTCTCCGAATCACCAATTAATTGAGAAGCCATTATATTACCACTTTATTAGCTAGAGTAATTTTAATACCTGCAATAAATAAAGAATTTTATATATCTTTATAAACACTAAAAACTATTTCGATATAAGTAAACATGTAAGCTGCAAATGGGGGGGGGCTAAGGTTTTTTGGAACCCCTTAGTTTGAGCTGAAAAATTTTATTTTTCCTTTTTGTACTAAAAGTGTTTCCAATGTTCCAAATAAATCAAAAAAGAAACATATTGTATAGACATTACGACTGAAAATTTAATAAACGCAATACCTTCCACACCTAGTCCGTATGCGTACAATATATTAACGTCCTTAACTGCATTTTTATTAAACAATTCAAATTCGATTAATCTATTAATGTAAAAAAAAATTGACTGAAATTTTGTATCGATTTTTACCCATAATAATATATATATATATATATATATATATATATGGAATATGCACGATCACGCACGATTTTGCATAATGAAACCCCACTAGGATTCCAATCCAGGACCTCTTGAGTATAAGCTGTGGCCGCTACCACTTTGCTACATCACGGTAAAAGCTAACACAACCTGGCGCATATTTCACCAACTTTGTCGTTGCAGAGTGGCAGTGCCAGCGGCTCCTAGAATAAGCAACAAGCAAAAATTTAGGATAAATGATGTTGGAAAGAATTTATTTCCCAAGAGGGTTGTAAAATAGTGGAATAAGCTTTCAGTTCACGTAATTTCCACTGTCAGAATACCAGTAATTACACGTAAAAATAGGTTAGACAAATACAAAAGACAGTAAAGACCTTTTGCGTCCATTCACGTGTCATTTTAATTATACTTCGCAAATAACTGTGGATGACGTAGATAAGTACGAGTATAAAACAAAACCGCATCCCAAAAGACAGCCTCAAGATGGATCAACAAGTTTCCTGTTGTCTGATTTTCTTTACTTATTATATAAGAACTTTTATATTAACAGTAATAAAAGTCTTTAGTATACTTTTACGATGATCTTTATTCTTTGTTTGGCTAATCTATTCTTTAATTAAATAGAATTCTAAATAGTGAAAAGAATATTAGGTCAAACCTTTACTTACAAATTAAATAACTGAACTTAGAACTGTTCTTAAATTTCGCCTTTTTTATGACCATTTGATTATTTATATAACTTGTAGGAATCTGAGGGAACTGGAATAAGGTCGTATTCAACTTAGCTTTATTCGATTTTATTCCAGTCTGTCCAAATTCGACCTTATTCGAGTTGGTTCGTCCTAATTCCATTGCAGCCAATTTGATCTAATTCCATTTTGATCATGTTCCAACCCTAATCTGACTTAGCCTAAACTAACCTTATCTCACAGTAGCCTACTCGGACATTAAAAAGTAGCTTCATCGAATTCCAGTATGACCTTATTGGACTCAATTTCTTTTCTTTTCGATCAATTTATTTCTAGGTTAGACGCCATTCGACTTAATTCAAATTTAAATTTCTTCCATTTCCATTCTTTTAGTTTGACTTTATTCCGTTTGCTCACGCGGTAATCCGCGATTCACTCAATCGTGAATAGTGTTCACCGGGATTTACTAATTGTGACCATTATTTGTGATCATGAAACCGAGTTAACCCTGATTTGGCGTGGCGTTTACATCATCGGCTCCACTACCGCCAGCCCATTACAACACTACTTAGTCGGTGTCTCTCTGCGCTTCATAGAGTACATATATGCCTTTGTGGTTTCGCATATCTTCATGTCTTGTGTTGAGTACAAATTACGTAATTATACATTATACTGCAATAGAATAATACTGTGTGTTGTGGCTCACCAGGTGGTTGGCCAGTCACTGGTGGTGGACAGCAGCAGCTGCACCACCCACCCATTCGTGGTGGGGGTATATTGAGTTAATCATGAAATCGGGTTATCACGGGTTAGCCTTGATCACGGATAACTGAGTCAGTACTGTACTTCAGCGTTCCCATATATATATATATATATATATATATTAACGTAAAGAACGACGCTTGTATAGAAGAACGTTCCGCGCAAGATGAGGAGGGAGAACGAACAAATGAGGAAACCACCCAGGAATCGAACCCGGGATCTTCCGATTGCCGGTCAGATATGATAACTACTACACCATGGGCCTCACTCAATCAGAAGTCGTAATTCCCCTACATACGCGCAGAAACCAATGCCCTGAGGGGGCACCTCCCGCATGCCGCACGTATATACATTTCAACTGCAAACAACACACAGTATAATTAACGTCACATGACCTTCGCCGCTACGAGGGAGGTTTGGCAACACCAAACATTATTCTTATGCGAAAATATTCCTTTGATGTAACACTTTCATTTGTAATAACATATAATATCAAAATATATAATTTTCCCAGTTGAAGTATTGCAATACGTGATGCAAATATGCCAATTTAATTATCTAAGTTCTTTTTAAAATTCGCGAGAGACGTTTCTAAGGCTTTTCTTTGAGAACTACTTAAAATCATATTAAAACTTTGGCTTAAACATGCAAACATTTCTTTGTGGTAAAAAGTTGACATAATCAAATTTTAAAAATGCCTGCGGCCATCATACACTAAGAAAAGTTCTTTGAAAGTACGCTGAAATTTCAGAGAAGAATTTAACATCTAGTGAAAATATCGAAGGTTTTCCTTTTTGTTTTTAGGTACATAATTTACGAGGAAAGTGACCTCTAACTGAGATGTGAATTCGATCAATTTTATATCAGTTTTGGGAATAATATTTGTCGGATAATTTACAGATAACTTACACTGATAAAAAAATAATGTTTATGGTTGTTTAACCTTCTTCGAAACGACGAAGGTCATGCAACGGAAAGGACCAACATTTTTACCGGGATCGGAACCATCTAAAGGCCGCTATATCAATTGAACTAAGAGCGCGGTCACCAATCGAATTACTGAAAAGACCCAATGTCGCTAAATCTGGCTCATCCTTCGGGAATTAGTGATGCGACGGATATCCTCCTAAAAAAATTTTTACTACTTAAAATTTTTTTTTTTGCATTACAACATTTGTATCGATCCCATTCTAGGTCATCAGAACTTTCAGGAAGAAGAGACTTCCAAAGATAAAGAAACCTCGATGAATATTATTATATATACACCTTTCCTTTCAACCTTTCAAATGTTCCGTGCGATGATTCCTCGCTTCAAGAAGGTCAAGCTTTTCGCCCCTTCTCTCAAAACCAATGAGATCGCCATCTTTTTTAGAAACTCATTTCAAAACTTTCAAAACACATTTGCAAATTATTGTATATAACAGTGGTTCTTAGCCTTTTTAGGCTGCGACCCAAGTTCTGGTCACGAAGCTAGCTCGGCGACCCGTGCCTTCAAACAGTTCACCCGTAATAGATAATAAAATAAATAAGTAATGGTAAAATGATTTGGGATAACATAAATAAATGATAAATGACAATTTAATAACCCAATCAAAATGGCTTGGCGACCCAATTTTGGGTCGTGACCTAGGGGTTTAGAACGTATTAAATGAAATTTTACATTACTCTTACAAAACTTACAAATTTATGGAGCCATCGAAGAAACGTGAGAATTCAATTTATTCATGTAGAAATTGGCAAATTTGTCATTATCTCCTACTGATGTATTAGTTCACTATTACCATTATCACCATAGTAATTAAGTTTCCATTTTATGGTTAACTGTCTAAAATATGCTAATTTCATTAAACACTTTTAATTTCACAATTCACCATAATTTTTTTATTAAGTTATTTATTTTTTACTGAATATACAATTTATCATTTTATTAAAATTGTGTAAATTAATCAAACACTAATTCTGTAAATTTTTACGTGTTTTTATTATTATTATTATTATTATTATTATTATTATTACTATTACTATTATTTGCCATTTCTACTTCTCTTATGTAATAAATAAAGTGAATCCCATTAATTCTGCCTAAAAAGCTTCCATGCTTCCAATGGCCTATTCAGACTAGATACTGAATATATTTATGCCATATCAGATATTTAGGTTGTAGAGGAAATTATTGAAAGGTCTAAATTCTAAAACGTACTGCAAGTTATATTCCTTTTCTGAATAAAGGTTTTTGTTTGTTTTGTTTGTTTGTAATATTATAACAAACAAAAATCTTGAATTTATTATTTAGGATGACTGAGAAATAATATAATGGTGGAAAAATTATATATATATATATATACACACATTTCAACTGCAAACAACACACAGTATAATTAACGTAAAGAACGACGCTTGTATAGAAGAACGTTCCGCGCAAGATGAGGAGGGAGAACAAACAAATGAAAAAATGAGGTAACCACCCGGGAATCGAACCTGGGATCTTCCGATTGCCGGTCAGATATGATAACCACTACACCATGGGCCTCACTCAATCAGAAGTCGTAATTCTCCTACATACGCGCAGAAACCAATGCCCTGAGGGGGCACCTCCCGCATGCCGCACGTATATACATTTCAACTGCAAACAACACACAGTATAAATTCAGAGCTGGGCACTTGCGGCATATTGCGGTACTGCGGTACTGCTGCACTACCAAACCGGTACCAAACCGGTACGCGGAAATTTGAATGCGGTAGCGGTACTGCGGTACTTTCAGCGATCCTTTGCGGTACTGCGTTATGGGGGCCCGGGGTGGTAGTGCGGTGGTACCGCAAGTACCGCAGTACCGCAAAATATGCCGCAAATGCCCAGCTCTGCCCCTCAGGGCATTGGTTTCTGCGCGTATGTAGGAGAATTACGACTTCTGATTGAGTGAGGCCCATGGTGTAGTGGTTATCATATCTGACCGGCAATCGGAAGATCCCGGGTTCGATTCCCGGGTGGTTACCTCATTTTTTCATTTGTTTGTTCTCCCTCCTCATCTTGCGCGGAACGTTCTTCTATACAAGCGTCGTTCTTTACGTTAATTATACTGTGTTGTTTGCAGTTGAAATGTATATATATATATATATACAGAGCTGGGCATTTGCGGCATATTTTGCGGTACTGCGGTACTTGCGGTACCACCGCACTACCACCCCGGGCCCCCATAACGCAGTACCGCAAAGGATCGCTGAAAGTACCGCAGTACCGCTACCGCATTCAAATTTCCGCGTACCGGTTTGGTACCGGTTTGGTAGTGCAGCAGTACCGCAGTACCGCAATATGTCGCAAGTGCCCAGCTCTGTATATATATATATATATATAATTTTTCCACCATTATATTATTTCTCAGTCATCCTAAATAATAAATTCAAGATTTTTGTTTGTTATAATATTACAAACAAACAAAACAAACAAAAACCTTTATTCAGAAAAGGAATATAACTTGCATTAAGTTTTAGACCTTTCAATAATTTCCTCTACAACCTAAATATCTGATATGGCATAAATATATTCAGTATTCTAGTCTGAATATGCCGTTGGAAGCATGGAAGCTTTTTAGGCAGAATTAATGGGATTCACTTTATTTATTACATAAGAGAAGTAGAAATGGCAAATAATAGTAATAGTAATAATAATAATAATAATAATAATAATAAAAACACGTAAAAATTTACAGAATTAGTGTTTGATTAATTTACACAATTTTAATAAAATGATAAATTGTATATTCAGTAAAAAATAAATAACTTAATAAAAAAATTATGGTGAATTGTGAAATTAAAAGTGTTTAATGAAATTAGCATATTTTAGACAGTTAACCATAAAATGGAAACTTAATTACTATGGTGATAATGGTAATAGTGAACTAATACATCAGTAGGAGATAATGACAAATTTGCCAATTTCTACATGAATAAATTGAATTCTCACGTTTCTTCGATGGCTCCATAAATTTGTAAGTTATGTAAGAGTAATGTAAAATTTCATTTAATACGTTCTAAACCCCTAGGTCACGACCCAAAATTGGGTCGCCAAGCCATTTTGATTGGGTTATTAAATTGTCATTTATCATTTATTTATGTTATTCCAAATCATTTTACCATTATTTATTTATTTTATTATCTATTACGAGTGAGCTATTTGAAGGCACGGGTCGCCGAGCTAGCTTCGTGACCAGAACTTGGGTCGCAGCCTAAAAAGGCTAAGAACCACTGTTATATACAATAATTTGCAAATGTGTTTTGAAAGTTTTGAAATGAGTTTCTAAAAAAGATGGCGATCTCATTGGTTTTGAGAGAAGGGGCGACAAGCTTGACCTTCTTGAAGCGAAGAATCATCGCACGGAACAGTTGAAAGGTTGAAAGGAAAGGTGTATATATAATAATATTCATCGAGGTTTCTTTATCTTTGGAAGTCTCTTCTTCCTGAAAGTTCTGATGACCTAGAATGGGATCGATACAAATGTTGTAATGCAAAAAAAAATTTAAGTAGTAAAAATTTTTTATGAGGATACCCGTCGCATCACTGATTTCCGAAGGATGAGCCAGATTTAGCGACATTGGGTCTTTTCAGTAATTCGATTGGTGACCGTGCTCTTAGTTCAATTGATATAGCGGCCTTTAGATGGTTCGGATCCCGGTAAAACTGTAGGTCCTTTCCGTTGCATGACCTTCGTCGTTCCGAAGAAGGTTAAACAACCATAAACATTATTTTTTTATCAGTGTAAGTTATCTGTAAATTATCCGACAAATATTATTCCCAAAACTGATATAAAATCGATAGAATTCACATCTCAGTTAGAGGTCACTTTCCTCGTAAATTATGTACCTAAAAACAAAAAGAAAAACCTCCGATATTTTCACTAAATGTTAAATTCTTCTCTGAAATTTCAGCGTACTTTCAAAGAACTTTTCTTATTGTATGATGGCCGCAGGCATTTTTAAAATTTGATTATGTCAACTTTTTACCACAAAGAAATGTTTGCATGTTTAAGCCAAAGTTTTTATATAATTTTAAGTAGTTCTCAAAGAAAAGCCTTAGAAACGTCTCTCGCGAATTTTAAAAAGAACTTAGATAATTAAATTGGCATATTTGCATTACGTATTGCAATACTTCAACTGGAAAAATTATATATTTTGATATTATATGTTATCACAAATGAAAGAGTTACATCAAAGAAATATTTTCGCATAAGAATAATGTTTGGTGTTGCCAAACCTCCCTCGTAGTGGCAAAGGTTATGTGACGGAGGGGACCTACAGTTTAACGTAGAATCCCTATCACGAGTTGCTATATCATTTGAACGCGGAAGATTGTCATTATCCAACCATTTAACAGACTCACAGTCGCTTAAACGCTTTAACGAACTCTAGCAGAAAGCAGTGTTGGAAGGAGACCGCGACGTAACCCGACATCTTAAAAAATCAAAACAATAAATTTATATATATATATATATATATATATATATATATATATATGCGATTGAACTCAGAATAGTCCCCTGAGGTTTTTTCATGATATACACAGACCGTGATGGAACAAAGAACTCTTCAGGGAAAATTAAATCCACTATAGTCCGAATAAGTCATGGTAAATGACAAATATTATAGTTTTTCTTTTTCATGATGTTACCCTGACGTGGGCAACGGGTCACTCGCAAAAAGGCCCCAAAATTATAGCTTCCCCCACCTTCTTTGATGTATTCAATCTGACGTGAATGCAACAAGTCTTTTACTTATATTGAGGCTCTGAATATAGTTGGGCTGGGATGTTTAAACCCTAGATCCTGTCCCAAAGCTGGATCCTATCTGCTTTGCAGATAGCTGGTGAGGGAAGCTATATTTCTGGGGCTTCTTTGCGAGTGACCCGTTGCCCACGTCGGGCTAACATCATAAAAAAAAAACTATAGTATTTGTCATTTACCATTACTTATTCGGACATAGTAGACTTAATTTTCCCAGAAGAGTTCCTTGTTCCATGCACGGTCTGTGCGTATCATATATATATATATAAAATGTTACAACTCAGAATGGTCCCCTGAGAAACTTTTGTGTTATACACAGACCGTGCCTGTAACAAGGAACTCTTCTGGGAAAATTAAACCCACTATACTCGTAGTTCGATTAAGTAATGGCAAATGACAAATACTATAGTTTTTCTTTTTCATGATGGAAGCCCAACATGGGCAATGGTCACTAGCAAAGCTAGGGGTCCACGTTGGGCTTCCATCATAAAAAAAAAACTATAGTACTTGTCATTTACCATTACTGGTTCGGACTATAGTGGATTTAATTTTTCCAGAAGAGTTCCTTGTTTCATACACGGTATATATACATATACGATGGTGGGCTGAAAAGTAATGCCTTCACTCAAATAAATTTTAAACGGGTTGAAGGATTTTATCGAAACAAAAGCAGAGATGTACCTTAGAGTTTATTCTTCAAAACGATACATTTACTTTTCTATAAAGTCAACTATTATCTCGATACATTTACGCCAATGATAAATGAGTTTCTGAAATCCATCCCTGTAAAACTCGGAGCTTTGACTACGAAACCAAAATTTCACAGCGGCCTTAACTTCTTCGTCAGACTCGTAGCGATTTCCACGATGTTCTTTAAGTTTAGGAAAGCGGTAAAAATCGCATGGTGCTAAATCGGGACTATATGGTGGCTGCGGCAAGACGATGAATTGCAGATCTTCAATTGCTTCTCGCGTTTGAACACTGGTGTGAGGCCGTGCGTTGTCATGGTGAACAATGACTGCTTTTTATTTAGGTACGAACCCTCCTGATCCGTTTTCTCAACTTATTCAGAGTTTCAATATAACGTGCGGAGTTGATTGCTGTCCCTCGTAAAGTCTTCGAGAACAACACCAGTGATATTCCATAAAACAGTCATCATCACTTTTCCAGCCGTTTTTTGAACTTTGAATTTTTTTGGTTGCGGTGAATTTTTATGCCGATATTCCATGAATTGCCGTTTATTTTCAGGGTCATAATGATGGACCCACGTCTCGTCTCCTGTCATAAGGCTGTGCAGAAATTCATCTCTTTCATTTTCGAAGCGCTGCAGATTTCCTTGGCAAATGCGTAGTCTCTCAGTTTTCATCTCGGCAGTGAGCATGCGAGGCACCCATCTGGCGCAGACCTTTCGGTAACCGAGAATACTGATAATAATGTGTCCCACTCGCTCTTTGGAGATATCAAGCATTGCAGCAAATTCATTTTGTTTAATGCGACAATTTCCACGAATCAGTTCGGCAACGTAGTTCCGATGAGACTCGTCGGTTGCCGTTACAGGCCTTCCACTTCGCGGGTTGTCTCGCAAATCTTCTTGCCCTGCTTCTCCTTCTTTACACTGCATCGCCCAACGTCGAACGGTACTCACATCAACACACTGTTTGCTGTACACAGCTTACATTCGCCAATGAATGTCTATGGGAGCAACACTTTCTGCGGTCAAAAATTCAATTACGGCACGTTGCTTGAAGCGAACGTCTTTACTTCTTTCCATTGTAAGCGATACTGAACCAACGTGTGGAATGAGTGTAGGCTATATTAGGCTATAACACAAAACCGGTTTTATCTGGTTACCTCTACACACTCTGGAATGGGGTGGAGATATCAAGTTACGACACAAAACCGGTTTTATCTGGCTTCCTCTACACAGTCCAGAATTATTCAAGTGGAGGCATTACTTTTCAGCCCACCCTCGTATATATATATATATATATATATATATATATATTAGTGGTGGACCGGATATCGGCATCCGCATCATTTTTAAATCCGCATCCGCACTTCTGACTGCGGATGTTATGCGGATATTACCTCTAATAAATTATGCAATTTACAATTAAATTGCCTTATAAAGTAGCTTATAAGGCCCAGTCATGCACATTTCATGTAAAGTATTAATTATTAATGAACAACCAATATATAAACCTCAAAATATAAATACCTGGTAACACAGAAAATTGAATGAAACTTGTTTCATTGAATTTTCTGTTGCTGAAACTCTTGAGAAAGTTATTATTTTTATCATAATGAAAACATTAATGTTAATTTTAATTCTTATGCATTGCTTGCCATAATAGTAATATCACGAAATTTGAAAAATTGTCAAGTATTCATAATTATATATTATATTGATAGATTAGCTAAATATCCGGATCCGCATCCGTATCCGCGGATATTGAAATTAAAGATCCGCATCCGCAGATGTTGAAAAACTGAGATTCAGTCCACCACTAATATATATATATATATATATATATATATATATATATATATATGAAGACACTTCATGCGTTATCGGGACAACAGGTACCGACAAAGATAAAAAGAGGTAAATTCTCGGAGGACCACAAGGCAACTAAACCGGCACCACCATTGGAAAACGAATCGGAACCACCTGTATGCAAAAACGATAGAGAAAAAATAAAAATAATCCTAGCCAACATTCAAGGCTTTAAATCAAACCATTCCCAGACAAAGTTTTATACATGAAAGGACTCATAAAAGAAGCATGAGCAGATTTTGCATGCCTCACGGAAACTCATCTAAAGGACTGCCAGGCGAACTGTGAAAATTGTGAGTCCTGTATTGACAAAAAAGAAATACAAATTAACATCTATAACATCCACCGAGCCGACAGAACAGTGAGACGTAAGGAGGATGTGCTATTTACACACGCTAAAGGTATATGGCAGAAATGACTATAAGTATCTCAAACAGCTACGTAGAATGTGTAGCAGCAAAAGTTGAAAAATTAAATATGGTACTAATTGTAATGTACAGATCCCCAAACACGCCAACCTCAAAATTTTCAGATTCCATTACAGAGGTAAGAAACTGGGTAAAAGATCCACACTCTCCAACCCAAATATTTTTCTCTATGGTGATTTTAATTTCCCATTCATGAAATATAAAAGGATAGGAAAAAATATATGTATACACCAGGACAAAGGGGGCTCACGAGAAGACCAGGAGCAGGTAAAAGTGCTACTAGCTCTAGCTGATGAATTTATGTTAATGCAAGAAACAACAGAAAACAAGAAAAAACACCTGCCTAGATTTGGTATTCACAAACAACAGCAATCTAATTGATAATGTAAAAATATTCCCAACTATGATATCGGACCACAACATCATTGAAATAACAACTAATATAAAGGCAAAAGGAAAGGAAAGAACACGCACAACAGAAAGAAGCAAATTTGAAATATTTAATTTTCACTCCTAAGCTATAAACTGGGAAGATGTTACATCCAGCATGGAAGTTATAGATTGGAAAACCATTTTCGAGGCCAAGATAACGGAGGAGATGCTAATGACTTTAGAGGAGAAGACGTTAGAAATTGTGGAAAAACATGTCCCAAAAATACAACAAAGAGGAAAGAGAAGCAGGTTCGAGAGACAAAAGAGAGCATTGTTTCGAAAGAGAAAAAGAGTGACTGTAAAATTCAGTAACTGTAAAGATAACAACATCAGAAAAATATTAAATGATAAACTGCAAAGTATCGATAACGTCATACAGGAACAAATTGAGAAAAAGAAGACGACGACGTTATAGAAGCGACAAAGGCTAACTCAAAGTACTTCTATAATTTCGCAAAAAGAAAGCCGAAAAACCATGCGACTATCGGACCTTTAAAAAACGAGAACAGTGCTTTATCTGATGATCTAACAGAAGCATCTGAAATATTAACAGCTCAGTACGAATCATCTTTCAGTATCCCCAAAACTGACAAATTGATATGCGATAGAAACGCGTTCTTTGAAGAAGAACTACAAGGGGAAAGTATAACGGACTTCGACTTTACGACAGACGATATTACACAAGCTATAGGGAAACCAAAAACACACTCAGCGTCAGGACCGGAAAAATGGAATGCCACACTGATCAAAAACTGCAAGAATGCAATCGCTGAGCCCCTATACTGGATGTGGAGACGATCATTAGACACGGGAGAAATACCGGGCATCCTGAAGAGCGCGAACATAGTCCGAATACATAAAGGAGGAGATCGATCCAAGGCCATAAACTATAGGCCAGGTTCGCTTACATCTCATTTCACTAAAATATTTGAAAGAATAGTTAGACAGAAAATCTGACTTTTTGGAAACTCAGAAAAAATTGAATGATAACCAACATGGGTTTCGGTCAGACAGATCATGCCTATCACAACTAATGGAACACTACAACAACATTATTGATGCACTTGAAAGTAATGAAAACTATGATGTACTATACACAGACTTTGCTAAAGCGTTCGACAAGTGTGACCATGGAATCATAATACATAAACTGAAATATATGGGAATAACAGGAAAAGTAGAGAAATGGATATATAATTTCCTTAGTGAGCGGCGGCAAGTCGTTACAGTACAAGGAGTATCTTCATCAGAATCAGAGGTCCTCAGCTCAGAACCACAAGGAACAGTATTAGCTCCACTTCTCTTCATAATCATGCTAGCTGACATAGATAAGGATGTTACCAGAGTAGGGTGTGTCAATTTTAGTAAAGTCAACAATTCAAAAACTACTAATGCTCAAATGATGTCATATTATTTAGCAAACTTAGAAATATCTAGTGTTGTTTAAAAAAGCCATTTACCTACTTATATTTGACCATAAAGGTTTGAAATATAACCTAAATATGACTGTAGCATCGTATATCAATGTACCATTGATATGTGTGGTCAACATTGGTTATTTTTGGTGTGCAGTATGGTTTCTAAGTTTCACATAGTCACAAATGCTGGAGTTTTGATTGTGAATGCATGTGTTTTCCCTCCTTTTTGACAATTTTGATTACTTCGTAATGTAAATATTGTGTAATTCAAATTATTCGAAATGTTATGTGTGATTCAAACTTTCTGTATATTTTGATATGATAGATATATGAAATTGTCATTACTTTGAATAATTAATTCTTGTACCTATAACAACACAACCTTTTATCTGAGCTTATAGGAAGATATTAAGAATTTCAATTAACTTAATTTTATGTAATCATAATCAGTAGGCCTATCCAAATTTCAATGACATTTTGTTCACAGGTCCACAGGATGAGTCAGAAAGAAATCAGAACCAGAAGCTACCAGGGCTACTGGCTCAGTGGAGAAAGGCCAACGCTCTATTCACAGGATCTGTAATCAACACTGATGTCAGGATCAGGGCTAAAGTGAAAGCACTGTGGGATGATGTAGTGAAGGTGTCCATTGGCAATGTGAATCTAGAGGTCAAAGATAGGTTCATGATGAAACTGAACAAATTGGTGGACATCCTGACCTGTCACTGTGTGATCAGGAGCTGCAGTGAGCTTGGGTGCAACCCTGTCTGCAACAATGAGGTTCACATTGACTGCAGCTGCAGGAGCGAGCAGAAGATACCAGTGCAGGAGCTTGCCTTCATTAAAGGTCACAGAGAAAAGGTGGGCAGTGTGGGGGCACACCAGATGGGTCTAGATGATCACCCTGAGACCAGGAGACAGGAAGCAGTGCTGCAGAGAAGAAAGGCCGAGGAGAAGAGAGAAGAGGAGGAGGAGGAGGAAGGCAGAGGAGTCAGCCAAGAAAGAAGAGAAGTTGAGGGAGGAGTCACTGCTGGAGATGGAGTTGGAGGAGACTGGAGATAAACTGGAGGAGGCAGGGAGGAGAGAGAAGGACGAAGACGTCATACAACACTGAAGATATCACAAACATAGCTCTGGCTAGCGTGAGACATCACACTGGGCTGAGAGAGACTGCAGAGATTGCCATTGCTGCCTGGATTGATGCTGGTCTTATCACAGAGTTTGACACAGCACTGGTGATTGACCACAACAAGGTAAGGAGGGCTCAGGAGAGACTGACTAAGGAGCTGGTCAAGAAGTTTGATGAAGAGATTAGGGAAAATGGCATCACCTGTATCTTCTTTGATGGGAAAAGAGATGACACCAAAGTGATGATGGAAGCTGAGGGCAGTGACAGGCAGTTTCCTGGCCTCATTAAGGAAGAACACTACACAGTGTGCAATGAACCAGGTGGGAAATATTTGTGGCATTTTGTACCAGAGGAAGCTGCAGAGGAGAGAAGTCATGCTGAGGTCATTGCTGATCATCTGGTGAACTGGCTAAGAGAGAGAGGAGCAGATCAGACCTTTTTGGCCATAGGAGGTGACAGTACTCATGTGAATACTTGCTGGGAGGGAGGAGTAATGCATTATGTGGAGGCCAAACTTAGCAGGAAGTTCGTGTGGATTGTCTGTGACTTGCACACTAGGGAGCTGAGTTTCAGACACCTGGTGACTGCACTGGATGGCAAGACATTGAGCAACAACAAGTGGTCTGGGCCCCTAGGGAAGATGTTAGACACTGCCATTGAGCTGGAGATGAACCCAAACTTAACGAGGATCACTGTTGGTCCTCCTCTACCCCATTCAGTCAGGAGGTAGTCAAGGACCTCAGCACAGACCAATCATATGGCTACAGAATCATCACTGCCATCAGATTGGGAGAGGTACCTCAGAGTCTAACTCTCCTGGAGATTGGACCAGTCTGTCACAGTAGGTGGGTCACCACGGCTCTAAGGTTCTGCAGATTGTGGATTTCCAAACATGGGCTGAAGAGTAGGAACCTGAAGAATCTGAGGATAATTGTGGAATTCATAGTGAGAGTCTACATGACAAACTGGTTCAACATCAAGTTAAATCACAGCTGGGTGGAGGGTTCCAGGCATGTACTGTACCAGCTGGAGCTGCTCAGAAGTCAGAAGAAGGAGGTAATAGGAAAAGTGATGCCTACAGTGGAGATCAGCCTGGTATGCACACTCTGAGGCTGTGCTCCAGGCCATGCTGTGCAGTGAGGTGGAGAAGGAGAGGAGAGAGGCAGTGAAGAGGATACTGGAAATCAGAGGTGAAGGAGATGAGGACACACAGGCATGAGACTGCAGTGTCATACCGAGGAAGACTCCTGACATCAACCCAGATGCCACCAAACTCTCGAAGCTTATTGACTGGAACTCTGGCGTGACTGAGCCTCCTCTGGCCTGCTCCCTCACCACTGCTGCAATCAAGGAGTTTCTGGAGAGACCAATGGAAGTTCCTGCATTGCCCTCACACACACAGTCAGTAGAGAGGTGTGTAAGGATGACAACTGAAGCAGCACAGCATGTTTACTCACAAGAGAGGAGGGAGGCGTACATCAGTGGCCAGGTGGCCAGTAGGGAGCTCATGTCCAGGAAAAAGAGCAAGGCAGACATGGCATCCTTGGCAAAGTTCAAGAAACCTCTCTATATTTCTAATTTTTAATATTGAAATACACTCAAAATGTCTTTAATTGTATGTATGTAAAATGTAGTTATATATGGCTTCCTTGGCCAAATTCAAGAAACCTATCTATATTTCTAAGTTTTAATATTGAAATACAATCAAAATGTCTTTAATTGTATGTAATGTGTGTAAAATGTAGTTATATACAATAAAAAAAATACTTGCAAAAATTGCTGATTTTTCGTAAACTTCAACTTCAAATATAAGTTGCTAGGAGTGGTCAAATCTGGATTTTAAAGCCATATTTCGATTTAGCACATAAAAATGCATCATTTGATCACTAGTAGTCTTTGATCTAAATATTTCACTTTGCCCCCTAAAATTGACACACCCTATTAACAGAGACAGCACAGTAACATCCTTTGCTGATGACTGACACAACGATCAGTAGAAAATTAAGAAACCCAGAAGATATAGGATCTCTACAAACCGACATGAACAGAATTTACAAGTGGACGGAAGACAACAATATGAAGTTTAACACTGAGAAATTTCAGCTGTTAAGGTATGAAAAAGAGAAGACCTAAAATCCATGGAATATTATACCCCAAAGGGACAGGAAATTCAAAGAAATTCTAGAGCAAAAGATTTAGGGATTGTAATGACTGATGATGCGAAATTTGAAACACTAAATAAGATAGCAGTAAACAGAGCAAAAAGAATAACGGGGCAGATATTGAGAACCTTTAAACGAAGGGATCGGAATGTAATGATTCCTCTAATGAAAACACTGATCATACCCAAATTGGAATACTTCTCGGTTCTAACATCCCCATATAAAAAAGAAGGCATTAAACAGTTGGAAGGGATTCAGAGAAGCTTCACAGCCAAGATCAAGGGGTGCAAAGAACTAAATTACTGGGAAAGGTTACGCGAACTAGACCTATCATATATTCACTGGAAATGAGAAGAGAGAGATACACCATTATTTACATTTGGAAAATAATGGAGAAACTAGTCCCTAATCTTACTCTGAACCCTAAAATTCCCCAAACAACGGTGGAAAGTAGAAACGGTAGACTGTGTCGTATTCCCAAATTAAAGGCGAGACAGGGAATATCCTTAACCCTGAAAGAAAATAGTCTTGTTGTGAGAGGACCAAAACTGTTTAATCAGCTGCCGAAAGACCTAAGAAACACAAAGGGAGTTGCAGTGGACATCTTCAAAAGAAGATTAGACGCCTGGCTCAGAACAATCCCCGATGAGCCGGGCGTACCTGGCTGTGTGAGGTGGAGAGTACAGGAAACCAACTCACTACTTCACCAGGCCAACTCGAGAGGAGGGGCGACAAGCTTGACCTTCGCGAAATGAGGAATCATCGCGCGGAACCTTTGTAAGGTTGTAAGGTAAGGTTATACTTCAGGAAGTCCTGTCCTGTCCTTCCGGAAATGAAAGACACAGACATAGCAATTTCAAAGATTTAAGTTCTCAACACCCGACCAGTTACTACTAAAACGAGAGTTTACTGTTTGCCAGGAATCCTTTTATTTGAAACTTCTCTTTAAGAAACAGTCAGTCATATTATTACTTAAACGAGCCGATTTTTTTTACTAAAAAACAATAATTCTTTCACACACACACACACACACACACACACCACACAACACACACATACACACACACACACACACACACACACACACATACACACATATATATATATATTTATAGTACATTGGCACGAAAAAATGCATCCACTATTCTAATGTTTTGCATTTAAAATTGGATACATCTTATGGAGGCCACTCTGCATATGTAGACCAGAAAAATTTAACGAATAGATTCGCGCTTTATACATCATACATCTTGTTGCAACCTTCGCAACGGTTACGCTCTTGAGAAGTTGAGTGACTTTTATCTCACTCGCGCTGATATCATTACTTTAATTTTATATATACTCCTATATATTATATACATACTGTGTGTGTGTGTATATATATATATATATATATATATATATATATAATGTTTTTGTGCTCACTGTGTTGTTTTGTCAAAGCTAAATACTAGAAAAAGGAACGCATTGAGTGTTAAGAATTTTTAATTAATTTTCTTCAGTTTTGCGTTTATTTTAGTAAAGCTGATTATATTTGAGCAACTTAATGTAGAAGTGAATTAATCAAATATGCTCTGCTGAACTAAAATGGACACAAAGTGACACAAAGCGAATATACGAATGCGTTTTCCATTATAATACGGATCCAACGAAATGATTCGAAGAACATCACTGAAATTTACCTCTTCTCTCTGACTGATATAAGAGATGATACACGATTTTAGCTCGTTTCTTCTTCTATGAGAAGGGCGTTTTTGCTGGCATTCGCCCTTGTTCCCTCCTTCCTGTATAAAAAAATACTGTATGTGGGAAGCGTTTAAGAGGGTTAATACGTTCTTCGTTATTGCTCTGGGCCTGATACCAAGAGTTGCCAGCGTCCGTAGTTCAGTGGGTAACCATAATACTCCGTCAGAAGGTCAAGAAAAGGGCACAGCGCTCAGGCCAACTAATGTAGCTCATTCTCTAACTCCTGTATTATACCCCGACCTTAGTGTCGTCACTTCGTTTATAGAGAAACGATATTCCCCACCGGGCTCTGGACGCTGGCTAACTCAGTGGACAACGTTGTTTCCCTTTAAGCGAAATGAAGACACTGAGGTCGGGGGCTCGATAGTGCTGGTAAAAATAATTTGGGAGTTAGCCTAATGGGCCGCAATAGTTGGTCTGAGCGCTGTGCCAGTTTCTAGCTCTCCTGACTGATTATAATACGATGCTAAGAGAGTTTATAGATAAATAGTTTAAAACTATGAATTGAGTAAAAATGGACGATACGCAGAAACACGCTAGATTGATTACACTCTCACAAAGACTCATTGAAAAAACTAAGGCCCATGGAATCAGGGGTGTAGTAATAAATTGGATAGAAGAGTGGTTGCGAGGTAGGAAACAGAGGGTGGTCGTTGATGGAGCGGAGTCGTGTCGGGCTAATGTAGCGAGCGGCGTTCCTCAGGGTTCTGTATTGGGCCCCTTGCTTTTTCTTATATATATTAACGATTTAGATGTCGGCCTAGTCAGTACAGTTTCAAAGTTTGCGAATGACACGAAGTTAGGTGGTAGGGCGATTAATGACGAAGATAGAGGTAAAATCCAGGCAGATCTGAATAAAATCGTTGATTGGTCAGTCACATGGCACATGAGATTTAACGTCGATAAGTGTAAAATTTTACATATAGGTTCGCGTAACGTTAATTTTGCGAATAGTATGTCAGGGAAGGAGTTAGCAAGCGTAGAGCAGGAAAAAGATTTAGGAGTTATAGTCACGGGTGATTTAAAAGTAGCGAAACAAAGTACAGCAGCGGTCAATAAAGCGAACAAAGTGTTAGGTTTTATAGCTCGGAATTTTGAGTACAGATCGCGCGATATTATTGTTCCTCTTTATAAATCATTAGTTAGACCCCATTTGGAGTACGCGATCCAATTTTGGAATCCGCATATGCGAAAACATATAGACAAACTCGAAAGGGTTCAAAGACGAGCAACTAAGATGATTCCGTCGCTTAGGTCAAAGTCGTACGAGGATAGGCTTAAGGAGTTAAAATTGACTACACTCGAGACTAGGAGGCTAAGGGGTGATCTAATCCAGGGTTTCAAAATTATGAATGGGTTCGATAACGTAGATAGAGATAGCTTTTTCGAAATATCTCAATATAATAGGACTAGAAATAACGGGTGTAAGTTGACAAGTAGAAGGTTCGAGACAGCAGTTGCCAAAACCTTTTTTACGCATAGAATATTAAATAGCTGGAATAGTTTGCCGGTAGAAGTAATTAGTAGCACGTCTATAAACATGTTTAAAAATCAATTAGACGCATATGTTGATAGATTGGGTATAGTTTAAGGTAGTAAAATTAAGGCTTTGTGGTTCGGAACCCACGTAAAATTGTAGGTCACCTCCGCCACCACAGAGGACATGCACAATACACAATTACGAACACAGTTAGGTAGACCATCCATGAGTGGATTCTAGGGTCTTTGTTGGTCTGAAACATTATAATATTATAATATTATAACAAATACATATTTCAGTCCGACCCTTTGAGGCCATTTGTTAGCTTGCAATTTATGTCAAACGAAGTATAAGGCTCTTACTTGATAAACAGCCCGGTAGATATGTTTATACTGCAATATATATAAATTTAAAATTTTCACTTGTTCTTAGTTTTTTTCAAGTTATAACTTTGTAACTTTTACATCCTTTTGGGGAAACCTTTTAGGATTACGCTTGATATATATATATTTTTTTTTAACAACAAAGTCTTCAATTATTTCCAAAGCATTTGGTTTAAAGTATAGCAATTTGTTAATAATAAATTTGTCTATTATATATATATATTTACTTTTGTTTACTTTTGTTGAGATTGAACGACGGTTCAGGATCGACCTGCGGTTGACCCCTCTGCAGCATCCCGCCTCATTTGCGGGACTTGGTGAAGGAGGGAACTGCTCTCTGATCGCCTCCTGCCCTCGTAGCCAGCCACGCATGGCTGGTCAGGGACTTTGCACAAGAATCTGTCCAGCTGGTTCTTGAAGTTATTCAGGTTGGTGTGCTGGAGATTCCTCACTTCTTTTGGAAGGACATTGAAAAGCTTTGGGCCCCGTATTCTGAGGGTATTTTCCATCCTCGTTTTCATGGCTCCTTGTCCCACCGCAGCTGGGACCGTACAAAATCTGCCTCTTCTCTCATTCCAGTTTGTTTCTATTTCATTTCTTAGGTTAGGGACAGAGCCCTCAAGTATGTTCCATATGTATATTATTGTGTACCGCTCTCGCCTTCTTTCAAGAGAGTAGAGTTCCAGTACCCAATATATATATATATATATATATTATATATATATATATTGTACACCTTGGTTTGGTTAACCTTGGTTTCGCTTCCGCCCGGATTGTTCATTCTGACGAAAGTGAAGCTTGTCACTCCACCTTAGATTTACAGTTTAACGTGGAGTCCGAACCACGCCCCACCAGCAGCTTAGCGTCTTAACCACTAGGCTATCCAGGGTACCAATTTATTTACCAACCAATTTCTTTACTGTTTGGAAGGATGAACAGCTGGGTTTTGCTGCGCGCTGCTGCCGTCACCGGGTCTGATCCCGAGGCCGATGGATTCGTAGTCAGCGACGCTAATCACTACACCACCGAGGCGCATTGCCTCTCTCTCTCTCTCTCTCTCTCTCTCTCTATATATATATATATATATATATATATATATATATATATATATATCGGGCTACGTCGTGGCCGATGTCGTAATACCGCGTCCCGGAGATCAGCGAACTTAAGCGATATTGGGTCTGGGTAGTAGTTGGATTGGAGACCGTCCTCCGCGCCCAGATTATGTAGCGACCCATGGTTCGGATCCCACGTAAAGCTGTAGGTCCCCTCCGTCATATGACCTTAGATGTTGCGAAGGAGGTTAAACAACCCCAATTAAAAAATATATATATACCCAGTCTCGTACTTTACTTGAGGGTTAAAGTGTGTGTGTGTGTGTGTGTGTGTGTGTGTGTGTATGTGTGTGTGTGTGTGTGTGTTTTTTTAATTGTTATAATTGTATGTTGGTAGAAGAAGAAATATCTCGAAAAATTAAGATTTCTAAAAAAATATTTAATTTAAAATTTACTAAAAGTAAAAGGAATAAAGCTGAAAAATAAAGTTATTGGTGACGAGGGAGAAAATCTGGAAATTAGATTCGCTGGAAGAAGACGTGAAACATATATGATATTAAAAGTCACGAAAATTCTGCTCCAAATTGCACCGATAAGGAAACATACGAGATAATTTTATAGCACGATATATAATGACCTGAAGGCAAGAGCTGGAAATTCTTTTAGTATTCAGGGATGTTCTGCTGAGGGAATTATAAAAATCAGCGAAATAAAGGGGTTATTATACCTTCAAACTTTGGTTGATCAATTTTAAGATAAGTCTTTGACCAGTCATGCGTTGCGTGTTGAGAGAGCAGGATAAGATTGGAGAATAATGCCCCTCCACATCAAACTGGACAGGCAAATTAATTAAGAAGGATTCAACTATCCAGAAACAGTTGAAAGACAATCAAGGAAACTCAGTGACCGAAAATGACCAGCCCATAGAAGTACACATTACTGATATTTGCAGTGTGTTGATGAAATAATTTGAAAATTTTTTTACTCTGTGAATGGAGTTTACAGTACTTTGTCATGAAATCGACAGACGAATTGACAATAATGAATTGAGTTTTATTTGAAATACTAAAGAAACAGAAAAATATATTATAGACTCTGTTTTGTGTTTTAATATGCTCATTTCAAATTAGCAATCCAAAAAATATACGAGAAGTGATATTGGATTTCAAACTTAATTGTATCACTGCGATAGGAATTTTTATCGAGTAAGTGCCCTTAGTTGACGAAAATATTTTCCTCAAACTTCGATGCTTGATGAAATAATTTTCGTGGAAATGATCCCTTGAAAATAATTTAATCGAAGTGAGTGGCACCATGTGTTAGAGGAAATGTCAATTGAATTCCATTTCAGTTTATTATCCGAATCTAATTACATGCATAATATTTTTCAGTTAATGAGGAACAACATACTAATTAGAAAATTAAGTTTTAAAATTAAATACATTAGAAATAAATTTACTTTACCTCGGTGAGGTTCGAACCGATGTCACTAAAATTTGGAATTCCGTGAGTCACTATGTTACTCACTCGGCCATAAAAGGTTAAAGTATAATAAGAGAGTTTTGTACATAATATACAGTATATACTCTTTCGCATTGGTTTTAGTATGCAAACCCGGCCCCGCCTATGCGTACTTTAATACGTATACTGTTTCTGCTTATAATACATATATATACACAGTGTGCGCACACACACACACACACACACACACACACACATATATATATATATATATATGCTGCAAACCCACAAGGAAAAAGAAAAACGATTCCAAGGTCTTTCGTTTATTCAGAGCTACACCTCGTCAGGGAATCCCCTGACGAGGTGTAGCTCTGAATACACGAAAGAATACACGATATATAATGACCTGAAGGCAAGAGCTGGAAATTCTTTTAGTATTCAGGGATGTTCTGCTGAGGGAATTATAAAAATCAGCGAAATAAAGGGGGTTATTATACCTTCAAACTTTGGTTGATCAATTTTAAGATAAGTCTTTGACCAGTCATGCGTTGCGTGTTGAGAGAGTAGGATAAGATTGGAGAATAATGCCCCTCCACATCAAACTGGACAGGCAAATTAATTAAGAAGGATTCAACTATCCAGAAACAGTTGAAAGACAATCAAGGAAACTCAGTGACCGAAAATGACCAGCCCATAGAAGTACACATTACTGATATTTGCAGTGTTGATGAAATAATTTGAAAATTTTTTTACTCTGTGAATGGAGTTTACAGTACTTTGTCATGAAATCGACAGACGAATTGACAATAATGAATTGAGTTTTATTTGAAATACTAAAGAAACAGAAAAATACATTATAAACTCTGTTGTGTGTTTTAATATGCTCATTTCAAATTAGCAATCCAAAAAATATACGAGAAGTGATATTGGATTTCAAACTTAATTGTATCACTGCGATAGGAATTTTTATCGAGCAAGTGCCCTTAGTTGACGACAATATTTTCCTCAAACTTCGATGCTTGATGAAATAATTTTCGTGGAAATGATCCCTTGAAAATAATTTAATCGAAGTGAGTGGCACCATGTGTTGGAGGAAATGTCAATTAAATTCCATTTCACTTTATTATCGGAATCTAATTACATGCATAAGCAGCATAATATTTTTCAGTTAATGAGGAACAACATACTAATTAGCAAATTAAGTTTTAAGATTAAATACATTAGAAATAAATTTACTTTACCTCGGTGAGGTTCGAACCGATGTCACTAAAATTTGGAATTCCGTGAGTCACTATGTTACTCACTCGGCCATAAAAGGTTAAAGTATAATAAGAGAGTTTTGTACATAATATACAGTATATACTCTTTCGCATTGGTTTTAGTATGCAAACCCGGCCCCGCCTATGCGTACTTTAATACGTATATTGTTTCTGCTTATAATACATATATATATATATATATATATATATATGCTGCAAACCCACAAGGAAAAAGAAAAACGATTCCAAGGCCTTTCGTGTATTCAGAGCTCTGAATACAAGAAAGACCTTGGAATTGTTTTTCTTTTTCCTTGTGGGTTTGCAGCATTTATTCATTTCACGTGTTTAATTGTAATACTTGTCCCAACTCACTAAGAATTTTGGAATCGCTTTTCATCAAAACATTGTCCCCGAGTCTAAATGTTGACTCATCCGCCGTCCCCCTCAATTTGCTATGATCCCTCCTCCTTCCCCAATTCCTTATAATCCCCCCTTCCCCAATCGCCCTCGCCATCCTTTGTTTTCCCGTATTGCCTCGGCTCAATTCAGTTAGCCTCGGAAACTGCAGTGTAAGGTAGTTAGTTTCATTATTCCAGTGTACTATTGTTAATTTTTCCAGTGTATTAATTTCACATTTACTATATGTATTTAAAAATAGCTTCTTAATTTTTATATGTAAATCTGTATAACTTAGAATTTAACCCTCTTTTCTCAGTCTTTAAAATTTGTCTTCATGAATAGGTTATAGAAATTTTCTGTTTTGTTTTTCATTCAATATTGATTTTAATTTCACATTGTTATTAAACAGCCTGAAGATGAGCGTATTGCTCGAAACGTTGCATTAAAGAAGACTTTTCATGGCATTTACATTTCTCCTTGTCATTGGATTTCTCCTAAATATATATATATATATATATATATATAAAATAATAATAATAATGAAAGATAAATCATCAAAAATCCCTGATGAGTCACTGTTCATGATTTTAAAACAAATGAATTATCAGGAGTGTTGGATGACTGAACGTTTATAATTATTCCCTATGAAAATTCTAGTCTCAGTGTATCTTCAGGATCTACTGAGTAGTCCCATTTTAGATTCTATCTTAAACTGCACATTGTTAATTGGTTCGCGTTTATTTTCCCCCCAAAAAAGGAACAGAAAAAATGCTATAATTTCTTTTTCACTTAAATTTCCCTTGTACATGATTAGAAATTTTCAGCAGAATTTCTTTCGGATGAAGTCAGAAAGTCCATGGTGACACCTATTGCATATACAATTTATACATACATTATAAACTATTTTTGACGAGGTGTTTTGGTGTTTACATACTCTAAAATTTGTCCGTTGGGTCTACTTTAAAAGTGAGAGTAAACATAGGGACAAATGTACAGTACTTCTTCTTTCTTACCACATATTAAACAAACCTGCTGTAAAACGAATTACTGTTTACATTTTACAGATGTAATTATAACGTACAGTTCATATATAATACAGTTTTCACAAATACTCGTTATATATATATATATATATATATATATATATATGCATAATATTTATTACATAATACTTAAAAATGAGGGGTGGGGCGGCTCAGTGCAAAAACTATTTTCACCCAATTATATGACTAAATCTTCAACCAGTCAGTATCCAAAACTCTACTAATGAGCTTTCGACATATACATATATATATATATATATATATCATACATAGCCATATAAAGACGCCTACGAACTTCCCTCAGCAACTATACCAATTGTGCTCTTTAAATACTTGAAGTCAAAAAGGGAAAGTCTGCTACATGCAGTTTCTGGTACATGGCATATACCAGATTTCTTTTCCTCTTCACTTTATATTCAAAGTGCATTTAGTCCTAATTTTACTCTCAGTTTTAAAGTAGTCACGAGCGATAATTTTTAGTTTCCAAGACGCAAAACCACTACTTTTCTATTCATTATACAGGGTGATTCACTCGCTGGTAGCCTCAGAGTATCGTATTAGCGATACTCCGAGCTACCAGCGAGTGAATCATCCTATACTTCATACACCTTCCTTTGTGCTGTAGGGATATTGGTTACTCTTTGACATTGTTCCATGTTATGTCTGCAATATATATCACTGAAACGTGGAATACTGAGAATTTAAGGCTAAATTATCCAAAGCCATACGTAATAAATAGCATACACAGTAAACAGATTATTCTTTAAACACTAATAATAATAGTAATCAGTCAGAAGGGCCAGAAATTGGTCCAGCGCTTGGGCCAGCTAATACGGCTCATTGCGCTTATTCCTGTGTTATTATTACTAGCATTATCGGGATCCGAACCCTTGATCTCATTGTCTTCACTTCGCTTTTAGGGGAACGGTGTATTTACTGACCTGTGGATACTTGTCTAAGTTACCACTTCCAAGTATAGGCTTCCAAGAATTATACAGTGTCTATAAATTATTACAAATTTAATTAATTTACAACTGAATTTGTAAGGCTAATTTATAGACACCCTGCATAATATTTTGCTATGCATTCGTAATAGAGTTACGCTCATGAAGTTATTTTTCTAAATTAAATAATAATATACTGCATTTATAGACTTTCCTAACTACTCATTTATCACAAATTATTTTTTAAATAGTATAAAAAACTTCCAAAAATCTTCAAACCAAGAAAAATTATTTGTAGCAGGAATCAGATAACTTATTCTATCCATATCTTCATCACGTCCTTATCCAGAACAAAATGAACAGGAGTTACTATCGTAATGTAAAAATCATTGAATAAGAATTAGGTTTTTCTAATTTCGTCCATATCCTGATCCTTTTCTACGTCAGGAACAAAATGAACGAGAATTATTATCGTAATGTAAAATACTGAACAGGAAATAGGATTTCCCGTCTAATTCCGGAAAAAATCCTCAACGTCTCTATTTTTTTCATGTTCTGTTTATTTGTTACAGATTTCAACGGGAAAAGATTACGTTCTAGGTTCCCGTTCGCGGAGATGGAGGAAACTAAGTTAAAAACAATTACTTCATCAAGAAAAGCGCCTTTCTAATGTTATATTTTAGATGCCGTACCAAGCTGAACATAGGCAAACCCAATTAACAGACTCATTTTCCAATTATTCTCGTTCCAAATATGTTATAATAATTAAGAAAATATTATCACTGTTAGTTATTTCCTACATTTTCCGTAAGTGTTTTACATTAAAGACACGAAACACATAATTGCTAAGATAGAACAGAGATCCAGCTAAACCTTTCGAACCCTCTCACTTCTGCTATAAGACTTCATCCAAACTAGCCACTCGTTGGAACCTTCGCATTTCATAATCCTAAAACAAGCCCGTAATAATGAAAGCTAAATGATCACTTTAATCATCCTTTATGTATGTACAATTTCGAAACAAACCGGAATTGAATAACTGAAATAGTTGTTTAAAACTCCAATTAATTTAATACGTGTTAACAATAGCAAAAGTACAAAACACTGAAATTATTTAATGTATTTCTTTTTTTTGGCTTTTTGATGTTTTAAGTTTAAATTTTTATATTTCCAATAATGCTCTTTGTAAGTGCATTATTATTTTAACATTGTGTTAATTATTTATTTTATACTTGTAACAGTTTTCTATATGGAGCAGCGCACAATATTCGAGTTGAGGTCTAACTAGTGAATTATAAAGAGATATTACATTCTCCTTTTTTCTAAACTTGAAATAAGAGAGAGAGAGAGAAGAGAGAGAGAGAGAGAGAGAGAGAGAGAGAGAGAGAGAGACCTTCGGCTTTCCCATAGTTTTTGATTTGATAATAAAAGTCAATATATAATAATAGATGTATTGAATGCATATATTTAAAATCGTGTTGCCTTCCTCTTTGCTTTGTATAAACGCTGACACACGATCTGGCATCCCATTGATGACCTTTGTCATTTGTTCTTGAGGACAGTCATCCTGGTGTCTAATTACTTTGGACAGCCCTCTCTCTCTCTCTCTCTCTCTCTCTCTCTCTCCCTATATATATATATATATATATATATATATATATATATACAGGGTGTCCCATAAGTCTGGAACCATAGGGTAAAATAAGTAATTCATGTTTTTCCGTTTATGCAAGTGCCCATGATGTCTTTGAGTAAGGAAGAACGCATCCAGGTAATTCTGCTCGTAGGAAATCGGAGTCAGAGGGAGGTCGCTGAGGAATTTAACAGATTGCATCCGAACCGCGCGCCGATAACACGCAGCTGTGTCGGCAAACTTGCAGCAAAGTTCAAGGAAACGGGATCCATAGGAGATAAACCACGCAGTGGATCTCCGAGGACATCCATCGACGATGACACAGCCGCTACTATCCTAGCTCATTTCACAAACAGTCCCCAAAAGTCTCTTCGGCGTTTTTATTGCCGTTTTTATCATTTTGCCCTATGGTTCCAGACTTACGGGACACCCTGTATATATATATATATATATATATATATATATATATATATATATATATATATATATTAGAACCTACCAATGTGACCACGTATGCATAGTGACCACCTGATTAAATTTACCACTTTTATGCGATCCCGCCAAAATCCATATATTTACAATGTAAATATATGTAATTATATAGAGACCACCTGCATATTGTGGAAAGTGACCGGTTTTACCCAGCTAAAACTATTCTTTTTGTATAATTTAATCTGTTAAATTGACCGTAAGATTTTACTAAAACAGAATAGTCGTAATTGAGACCTATAATTTCTGGAAAATTGTTTCTACCGTTAAAAAGATACAAAATTAAAACAAAAGCGTTTCAGTACAAAAATGCCTCGTATTTGAAATTTATCAGAATAATATTGTATAAAACTCAAGCAGAAAAGACCGAGAGAAAAAGACCGATTAGTTTGTTATTAGCTCTTTTCGAAGAAATGTGATTTTTTTTTCTAAAGTGACCACCTGCTACTAAAATATGATTTTGTTCACTTAAATGGAATTGAAATTACATTTAATGACGCGATATTAACGGTCATATTTTTCGAGCCATTCGTGGAACATTATTTAATGTAAGACAAATAGTCATGCCATATTCATCCTATTTTTCTTCGTCTTTTCTTCGACAGGTGTCATGGATTCGCAAGAAGGACTTACATGTCCTGACCACGGACGGATTTACGTACACGACGGACGCAAGGTTTCGCGTCCACCACAAAACAAACTCCCCATATTGGGTGCTCATGATCGAGGATCCAAAAGTAGACGATTCTGGTATTTACGAATGTCAGGTATCAACGCAACCCAAGATGTCGAGAAGCTTCACGCTTTCAGTTGTCGGTACGTTGGTGGAGTAAGATTTTTAGAAATTCTGACCTTCGTTTTGATGAAGATCACGAGTTTTCATTAAAAAATTAAAAAATCTTGAAACCTATCTTGCATAACCTGATATCCCGTTCGCTGACCTAAAGTAATTTTAGTTAAATCCTTCTCTGACCTAGTTATCTCCCTCTTCTTTATGTTAATACGTCCTATACACTGTCTTCATTAAGCCTTTTTCTATCGTTAAATTCACTTGAAAGCTGAGAATACGAGAAGAGAGAGAGAGAGAGAGAGAGAGAGAGAGAGAGAGAGAGAGAGAGAGGGGAGTAAAGTTGGCTGCAAAAGATTGAATGAAAACAAAAAAAAAATAAGACGAAAAAACTGGGAATAATGAAAGAGAAACTATTTGAAAAACCAGAGCGACAAAAAAAGGAGAAAAACCTTAAAGAGGAGAGAAGAAAGAGCGCAGTCCTCATTACCAATGCATAATGTCGAGTTACTCTTTCTCCAAACGCGCTTCATTCGCGCTATTTGAAAAATCTGTTCTGTGAATGGCTCATTTCAACGTCAGTTTAAATCCTTATAAAAAGCAGCCAAATCGTCCCTCCCTGAACCGGAATCCGTCCCCAGAATACCAAGCGGCATTATTTTATATCATCGTATAAGCGAATTACATTGATAAACTTCTTTAGAGTCTCGAAGCTTTCTATAGTGATGTATGTATAACGATAATAATATGTAAAAGAGGTGAACAAGAATATAAAGTAGCATGTATGCCATTCATAAAAAATATATTTTATATATATATGTGTGTGTGTGTGTGTGTGTTTTCTGTTTGAACCTCGTTTCAGCTTCCGCCCAAATTGTTCATTATGACAAAGGCCAGTCTTGTGCTTCTTGACTCAACGTGAAACTACAGCTTAATGTGGAATCCAAACCACGACCAGCCCATCCAAGGAAGTCGGAAATCACAAAGTCTTCACCCCGGACTCGATCCCGCGACTTCTCGATCAGCATCCCAGCGTCTTAACCATTAGTCTACCAAAGCATATATAGCATATGTTTCTGATTTTATATATATATATATATATATATATATGATGAATAAAACCACGAAGGAAAAAAGAAACACAAAGGGGTGCTCAAGCGCTTTCGTCTAATGACATCCTCAGGAA
>JAJOZX010000564.1:1137500-1212500 GCA_023014485.1 Bathynomus jamesi | reverse complement strand
ATGTTCGTATAGTTTTATGTGAATGTTCATTTTTACATAAGAAACCAAAATCGCCTAAGCGAGTTTTTGGTAGAATTTCGATTTATACTTCTTTATTCATTACTGTATTTCCCTAATTCATCTTAATTCATGTTCTTTTTTGACCGCTATCCTTTATTCATCTACCTATTGTCTACTTATGCCCTATCAACTTATCAGTCTATTTTTACTCGTGTCAATCTATGAAACACAAAACTTTGCCTTCGTTCTAAAACGCAAAATACGTTCTCGTATTATTTGTTTCATTTTTATTTTTAATTATTTGACCTCCCGAGATGAACTCGAAAATGCTGAGGTGAGTGATCGAATTTCGCGAACTTGCAGATTCGAACGCTCAAAGATTAAAATACCTCCTCTCGCTTTGATTTCAAATTTATAATATTATCATGCGTTATGTTATATCATGTGTGTCATGTCTCATGTACTTGTGTTGTACTAATAACCATATAATCTAACCATGGTAAACGACGTAATGTACTTCAATGAAATTATAATTAACTGTAATATTTTAATTTAATATAATGTAATGTACTTTAATGAAACTGTAATGACAATAACTTGTAATGTACTTCAGTGAAACTAATTAAATGTAATGATTTAATTTATAATGTAAGAATGTACTTTAATGGAATTGTAATTAAAAAGTGAATATGAATTAATTGGTAGTTGTAATCCATAATTGTAATCATAATTGTAATGAACCAAAACTAATACGTACTCAATCATGTACTCAAAATTGTGCTGATGTGCTAATACGAAATATCGCCTCAATAATTGTCGAATCGGCGATACTACTGTCTTTTTTTTATTTTTTTATTTTTTATTCTTTTTAGTTGAAATCATGTGTTTAAAAAGGGGGGAAATTTAACCTTCAACTGTTCTCCCCCAAAACATTTAAGTTATATTATACGTATATTTGTAAAAATACGACACTTCAAGATTAGACATCTTAAGATTAACACGTCTAGATTAATCTTCATCATTTGTACTTGATATTAGCACCTCATTAGGAGGGGGGCGGAGGCCCCTTGCCTCCTTAACTTAAGTATTTTTAGATTCCGGCCTGAGCCATGGTCGAAAGAGGTCGAACCTCTACCCCTGTAAATTCAGAGAAGTACCTGTAATTTTTAAGAAGTAAACTACATTTTAAGAAGTTTTTATCTTTTTCCTTCGAGCCGTGCTCGCTTCAGACTTAGTCAGAAAAGTCGATAATTATAAAAAGAGAAGAATTAATAAGCAGAAAGAAAAGAATTAACAGAGTGTCGACCCCCTAAGGCGACCGAAAAGAATTATAGAAAAGTATAAAGAAGAAGCATCCGTTGCAGCCTCCCTAATTAAGAACCCCCTTCGAATCCGAACCGACAAAGGGCCATAAAGGGGGGGGTTAGCAGCTGGCGACCTTGCCAGGATAAACACACAGAAGAAGGAAGGGTCTAACAGCTGGCGACCCTTTACCAGAATAAGAAGAAGATTTATAAAAGAAGAAGATTTATAAAAGAAGAAGATTTATAAAAGAAGAAGATTTATAAAAGAAGAAGATTTATAAAAGAAGAAGATTTATAAAAGAAGACTTATAAAAGAAGATTTATAAAAGAAGATTTATCAGGATAAAACCATTTGACCGGCGTGTCACGACTTCTAGTTCGTAACATCCACCCTTGACCGGTGTGTCACGACTCCAAGTTCTCTACGCCTAGTTTTCATCCAAGAAGAAGTGGCCAGCAAGACACGTCTTCAGGACACGTCTCTAAGGATTTCCCCATAGAAAATTTTGTTAAGTACATTTTGGTTTCTTAAGTAATTTATAAACACTTGAAAAGTCAGTATTATTAACAGTTAATAATGAGTATCAAGTCAGAATTTAACACAAAACACAGTGAACACTACAGACACCAGTGATACACTCTTTTTATTGAAAACAGTATTGTCACAGTTATTTTCAGTTATTTTTTTACTATTCTAGTTCGTATAGTATAATTTTATTTTATGTACCTTCGCGTACATTAGAGTGAAATGTTTTTTACATTTTTATATTTTAGTCAATTGTAAGAGAAGTCAATTGTAAGAGAAGTCAATTGTAAGAGAAGTCAATTGTAAGAGAAGTCAATTGTAAGAGAAGTCAATTGTAAGAGAAGTCAATTGTAAGAGAAGTCAATTGTAAGAGAAGTCAATTGTAAGAGAAGTCAATTGTAAGAGAAGTCAATTGTAAGAGAAGTCAATTGTAAGAGAAGTCAATTGTAAGAGAAGTCAATTGTAAGAGAAGTCAATTGTAAGAGAAGTCAATTGTAAGAGAAGTCAATTTTAAGAGAAGTCAATTGTAAGAGAAGTCAATTGTAAGAGAAGTCAATTGTAAGAGAAGTCAATTGTAAGAGAAGTCAATTGTAAGAGAAGTCAATTGTAAGAGAAGTCAATTGTAAGAGAAGTCAATTGTAAGAGAAGTCAATTGTAAGAGAAGTCAATTGTAAGAGAAGTCAATTGTAAGAGAAGTCAATTGTAAGAGAAGTCAATTGTAAGAGAAGTCAATTGTAAGAGAAGTCAATTGTAAGAGAAGTCAATTGTAAGAGAAGTCAATTGTAAGAGAAGTCAATTGTAAGAGTCAATTGTCACAATTATATTCAGTATAGTATAATTTTATTTCATGTATCAAACATAATAGTATCGTACCTTCGTGTACATTCGAGTGAAATGTTGTTTACATTTTATATTTTTTTGTTTGCAAATTTTTTTTCAATTACGGAATTGAATTGACTTGCAAATTAAGAGAGAGAAAGTTTACAGAGAGTTTATAGATTTAGAGAGAGACTTGAAGTAATTTTGAAGTCATTTTTTTTTAAGTCATTTTTTAAGTCATTTTTTTGAAGTCAGTTTTGAAGTCAGAAGGTTGCACCAAGAGGGTCAACCAAACCCCAGAGGTTAATCGTCTCCACTTGATAAAGATCAAATGCAGTCATTTTCCATTTTTAGTTAATCTTCACTTGATAGCAGTTTAAGTGCAAGACAGTTTAATTTTCAAGATACTACTTGATAAGAGTTCAAGTCAGATATTTCAGAATACTTGATAAGAGGTCAAGTCAGAAGGTTGCGCCAAGACGGCCAACCGCCCCAGAGATTTTTATAGAAATACTTGATAGAGTTCAAGTCAGAGATTTATATTCGAAGTCAGTTTTATTTGAAGTTAGAGAGTTCAAGTCAAAGTTAGTTTTTAAGTCGAAGTTTTCAATGCAGTCAATTGAATTCAACCTTTTTTTGTTGTTCAAAAGAATTTTATTCAACCTTTTTATTTTGTAAAAGAGAATTAAAAATTCAACCTGAATTGACCGATTTGCGTCCTTAGTTTAACCTTTTTTCTTGTTCATGTCATTATTGCGTATATAAATATATAGGTGAAATGACATTTTGTTGTTTGTAACCCAAAACAGTTTTTACAATTGTTTGTAACGATTTGGTAATCAATTGTAATGTATGTGTGATAATAATAATTAATTAATCGATCTTGTCCTAATGACTCCTTTTAAATTACTATATGAGGAACATGCCGTTCGCTCCCGAAAAGATGTAATTGTCAATTTCAAACTTATATCCCCCGCTTAGTCACTCAATTCCCCCGAATGTAGTACTCCAAACTTTGCCTTTTTTATTTTATTTTATTTTAACACCCCCAACCCCAGTTGAACTGTGTCAACCAGAGAAATGGTTCAACCATGGTTAATTCCTCTTTGGTACGAGGGAACATAACCTTAATTGATGTTAAGTTGTGTTTTTATATTTTTAAGAATATTATATGTTTAGTTCCGTATAGTTTTAATTGATTTCTATTTTCAATTCTTATATTTTTTATATTTTTTTTTTTCGATTAATCGTGAGTAGCTGTCCCTCGAAATTGTAAAATACACACTTCGCACCTAATACACCCAAATACACATTTGACCACAGGTCTATACATCATCCACTACGTAATTCGATTTGTACCGACAAGAGTCAATAAAAATGCATGCACACTATATATACTATATATACAAACCTCATACTCAAATCATTGAATATCACAATAAAACTATTTCATTACGTAATTGCCAACTATGCGATTTAGTCGTAATCAATTTTTGCATTCATGCATTTATACAGTTAATTTAACAATCCTATCAGCTAAATCTGTCTCTCGAAATTATCAGCTACACCCTTTATACCTAGTACACAAAAATACACTAGACCATAGGTCTATACATCATCCATTACATAATTCTATTTTTTTTACCTACAATAGTCAATAAAAATTAGCTTATAGATTGTGCAATTTACGGTTTTCCATTTTTATCTACTCTATTCATTATGTACGTAATTTTTCCCATCATTGTTTGTCTAACTTAATTGGTTGTCTAAATTAATGTATTAATCCTATTAAATGTTTGTCTAAACTAAAGTATTAATCTTTGAATTCCTTTATATTATATAATAACTCACTTGTTCTGCATAAAACTTGTAATGTAAAGAAAAATTCGTCACCTAACTTGAATTCGTTAGAATGTTGTTTTCTCATTTGTATTGTATAAATATCATTTTAAAAGGGGAGAGTACTGTAAAAAGTGAACAATGAACAATTCCTACACCATCGTTATATGGATTCATTGTCTTCATGCAGAACTTATGTTCGTATAGTTTTATGTGAATGTTCATTTTTACATAAGAAACCAAAATCGCCTAAGCGAGTTTTTGGTAGAATTTCGATTTATACTTCTTTATTCATTACTGTATTTCCCTAATTCATCTTAATTCATGTTCTTTTTTGACCGCTATCCTTTATTCATCTACCTATTGTCTACTTATGCCCTATCAACTTATCAGTCTATTTTTACTCGTGTCAATCTATGAAACACAAAACTTTGCCTTCGTTCTAAAACGCAAAAATACGTTCTCGTATTATTTGTTTCATTTTTATTTTTAATTATTTGACCTCCCGAGATGAACTCGAAAATGCTGAGGGTGAGTGATCGAATTTCGCGAACTTGCAGATTCGAACGCTCAAAGATTAAAATACCTCCTCTCGCTTTGATTTCAAATTTATAATATTATCATGCGTTATGTTATATCATGTGTGTCATGTCTCATGTACTTGTGTTGTACTAATAACCATATAATCTAACCATGGTAAACGACGTAATGTACTTCAATGAAATTATAATTAACTGTAATATTTTAATTTAATATAATGTAATGTACTTTAATGAAACTGTAATGAGCAATAACTTGTAATGTACTTCAGTGAAACTAATTAAATGTAATGATTTAATTTATAATGTAAGAATGTACTTTAATGGAATTGTAATTAAAAAGTGAATATGAATTAATTGGTAGTTGTAATCCATAATTGTAATCATAATTGTAATGAACCAAAACTAATACGTACTCAATCATGTACTCAAAATTGTGCTGATGTGCTAATACGAAATATCGCCTCAATAATTGTCGAATCGGCGATACTACTGTCTTTTTTTTATTTTTTTATTTTTTATTCTTTTTAGTTGAAATCATGTGTTTAAAAAGGGGGGAAATTTAACCTTCAACTGTTCTCCCCCAAAACATTTAAGTTATATTATACGTATATTTGTAAAAATACGACACTTCAAGATTAGACATCTTAAGATTAACACGTCTAGATTAATCTTCATCATTTGTACTTGATATTAGCACCTCATTAGGAGGGGGGCGGAGGCCCCTTGCCTCCTTAACTTAAGTATTTTTAGATTCCGGCCTGAGCCATGGTCGAAAGAGGTCGAACCTCTACCCCTGTAAATTCAGAGAAGTACCTGTAATTTTTAAGAAGTAAACTACACTTAGTCAGAAAAGTCGATAATTATAAAAAGAGAAGAATTAATAAGCAGAAAGAAAAGAATTAACAGAGTGTCGACCCCCTAAGGCGACCGAAAAGAATTATAGAAAAGTATAAAGAAGAAGCATCCGTTGCAGCCTCCCTAATTAAGAACCCCCTTCGAATCCGAACCGACAAAGGGCCATAAAGGGGGGGGTTAACATATGTATGCAGTTAAATATAAATATATATATATATATATATATATATATATATATATATATATATATATATATATATATATATGTATATGTGTATGTACCTTACCTTACCTTACAACCTCACAAAGGTTCTGCGGGATGATTTCTCATTTCGTGAAGGTCAAGCTTGTATATATATATATATATATATGTGTGTGTGTGTGTGTGTGTTTTGTATATATGTGTGTATATGTATATATATATTTGGTTATGTGGGTATACATGTGTACGTGTATTATTTGTAATTTTTTCAATTTATATTTATTTTTATTTCTTTATTCTTTTGCGACCTACCGTTTTCTCAGACAATAATTATAAAAACAAATTTGGTAATTTTTTTCCCTTATGCATATATATATATATATATATCTGTATATATTGCGTTTATATTTCGTATATATACCGTATATATGTGGTATATATATTTTATTGTTCTTTATATATCATCTAGGCATCATTTTGTTTTCCAATTTATATTTACTTGTACTTTTTTATTCGTTTGTGACTATAATATGCATATGTGGTAATTGTTCCCTTATAAATTGGTGTGCCTCTCTTAAAATTTATCTTTCAATTTATTATTATTTTTTATTTTTTTAATAATTAATTTTTTTTTTTTTTTTTTTTTTTGGTTTATTTCTTTATTTTTTTGACATATATATCAATTTGGCAGCATCTATTAAATCGATTGTAAAACTTCCCTCTTGAGCTTGAATTGGTAGACTCCACTTACAATATTTATATTTATTTTTATTTCTTTATTCTTTTGTGACCTGTTCCATAAAAAAGCCATTTGAATTTATATTGAAGGTCGGCCAAAGTGCTAAAAGTGTCTTTATATATATATATATATATATATATGTATATATATATATATATATGTATGTATGTATATTTATGGGTTTTTTATTTTTATTTTTTTTATTTGCCTGTTTATTTCTTTATGATTATTTAGGCTCTGACATATATATCACTAAGGCACTATTTTGTAATTAATTTTTTCTCAATTTATATATATTTATTTTTATTTCTTTATTCTTCTGTGACCATATAAATGTTGGCTCCTCCCACAATTTTTTTCTATGCTTACTATATATATGTATATATGTATATATATATATATATATATATATATGTATATATATGTGAATATGTATGTATGTATGTTTATTTTTGTAACCTATATATTGCCTTGATCTGTCCTTTCACTCCAGTGTTCCTGAGGATGTCATTAGACGAAAGCGCTTGAGCACCCCTTTGTGTTTCTTTTTTCCTTCGTGGTTTTATTCATCATAAATACTTTTCACGTGTCACTTTCGTGAAATAATTTTTCATATATATATATATATATATATAGAGAGAGAGAGAGAGAGAGAGAGAGAGAGAGTTAACAAAAGTAAATAGACAGCTTTTTTTTTTCCAAAATTTTTAGATTTAATAATAATAATAATAATAATAATAATAATAATGCTATTGTTCTTTGCTACATATATAATACATAAAAAAAGGTATACAAAGACTGACATATAATAACACACAGCTATATATATATATATATATATATATATATATGATAGTACGACAGTTAATCATTCCTAAGCATATATAGCGTAGAACAGACAGTATAAAACAATAGTAACAACAACAACAATAATAACATCACTATTACAGTTTATTATTGATTTTATGAGTTGATGGTGCACATCAATTGCTACAAACATACATACACACACACACATACATACATGTAGACACACACACACACACACACATATATTATATATATATATACTGTATATAGACATACTGTACATACATACGTACATATGTCCATACACACACATATAGTCGCACATACATATGCGGGTACATGCATGTATATCCATAAAATTAATATGCACCCGTATATAATATATATATATATATATATATATATATATATATATATATATATATATGGGTGGGCAAAAAAAATGGAGATCTCGAACTTTGGCTGTAAAATCCCAAGTTATGGTCAGATTTCAATAGTTTTTTCGCACACCACAACTTAGTAAATTTCGATAAGTATGATAATAAAAACCCACTCTAATAGACAAAGTTTATTTCCACAACAGTTTCGATGCCCACTGGCATCCTCTTCGGGTGGATGTATCTGTATCTGTATCCACCCGAAGAGGATGCAAGTGGGCATCGAAACTGTTGTGGAAATAAACTCTGTCTATTAGAGTGGGTTTTTATTATCATATTTTGACCTTCACGTAGAAAAAAGTGAAGTTTTTTGCATTTATTAGTAAATTTCCTATACGGTGAGCGGATTTCAAAGAAAACTAATGAAAATTACGGAGTTATTGAACATTTATTTATGCCACTGGAAATTCTCCATTTACACTACTACTGCATTGTATGTGCAGATAAAAAGTTACAAAGTACTCACATATGCTGCCTCCTTGATGTTAAAAAAACTGCTCGATATGTTTACCACGAACTTCTACAACGTTTTCAGTCTAGGACGGAACTCGTCTATGGCTTTATTGATTTGTTCTTGTGGTAGCTCATCCCATTTTTTCAGAAGCTGTTGTAAATGAGCGACATTTCTTACTTTGACCCGATAAATTCTCTGTGACAAATTTTCCCAAAGGCCGTAATCGACAGGATTTAAATCAGGACTGTTTGGTGGCCAAATTTAATACCGCTACCTGGTATTCTTTTTGATATCTCCTGTTTTATCGATTTTCTTGAGAAGCTTGTCGAAACCTCCTGCAGTTGGCTTCCGTTAATTAAAATCACTTTAATTATCAACTTGAACCTATGATTAGCAAGATTTTTCTGGAATATTCGCCATAAATCCAATTTCTCAGCTAAAATGCTAAAAGATGGCATACAAGCCATAAAATTATCTAGTACTAACACTCAAATTTCATGGGTCTATGTACCGTATTTGCCGAGATATGAAGGATTTAAAAGGTCTCCCTTTTTTTTGCCGACCCGATACACACACACACACACACACACACATCAACATTCGGAGAAATGGGACGGTAGTGGCTTCATATATTCACACAGCAAAGCAATGCCATTAACAAGCAAATTTTATGGGTTATTGGCAGAATGAAGTTGTATGGTAAATCATGATGGATAATACAGAGTAGCGAAGTTATGTACACTAGCTTTAAAGCTATAGAGGCAGAGAGAGAGAAAAGTACATGGAAATTATCTTTTGGAAACTACAAACATATACTTGGAAATACATACAGTTGGGATATTTAGCTAAGATTACACATTCACCTAACTAAACATAATTACATATATGTATTCAGCTAAGATTATATCTTCTTATTTACTTGGATATTAGATGATGAAATATAATTAAATATTATAAAATAAAAATATCGAAATATTAATTACCTTGTTTATTGAGTATATTAACCTTAGATGCCTTGACTTTGCTCATATTTGGTTTTATTTTATCGGTTATTATTATTTTTGTTTTGATATATAGGAATAAGGAAATAAGAGTATGTAGTTTAATTTTATCTTTGAAATAAGACAGGGGATACAGAGTTATGGCATGTATGAGCCGATGAATTTGTCTTTCAGTTTCCTTTGGAAGATTTTTAGTGTCCTAGATTGTTTTATCTCTTGTTCAAGTGAATTACGAAGGTCTGGACCAGTTGAGGATAAGGATCTAGTCGCGCAATCTAGAGCAGGGATGCTCAGACTTTTGGTACCTAAGATCTACTTTTGCTATCCTCATCCTTGTGCGATCTACTAGCACTGAAACCGAAAGCAAAATTTTTATTCATGCAAAATACAGTAGAAATCTCTTTCACCAAATTTCATTTTGAATTTATTAAGCTGCTTTTCCTTTGTTTTCCTAAATTTAATATTTGTGTACGATGGGGTGTTTGCTGTTGTTTTGATTGTGACGTAATTTGGGAGGTGGTCAGTTATGCCTGCCTTGTGTCCTGTATGTGGTCGATAAGAGAAGATTTGGTAAGGTCACTATGGGGGCGTGTTGGCCTTGTTACGTATGTCTTATATCCTTGGCTGATCATTTTGTTCCATAATGATTTGGTAATGCAGTCTTTTCCTATTTTCATTAAGTCTATATCAAAGTCCTCGAGGATGAAAGAGCGCGAGCTCTTTAGGGATTGATGTCTGATTTGATCCTGTAATGTATTAACGTAGTTATTTGCGCTTTGCGTTTTGTCAAGGGTAAGATTTACCGCACATGTTTCAATGTGGAGTTCTACCGTATAGAATGAGCGAATCTTTGCGCATTTTATGGTATATTTTACGAAAATACAAATGCCGTCGCCTCTCTTTCTGTGCGGAAAGTATCAAAAAATGTATAGCCCTCAAAAGGAAAAAGACGCTTATATGGGTTCTGTACGAAGGTTTCCGTGAGAGTAATTATATAGAAATCTTTTTGAAATCATTCGGTTTTGCGTTGAGATCGTTAATAATAGGTATTTTGAATCTTTATCAATGAAATTGGTACTTATATAAAATCGGTCGACCCAAGGGAATGGGCATTGGGCACGTATTGAAATTTTAAGAATGTGCGATAGAAAGTGAATTTGGTCGAATGAGTACATGTATAAAACGATCAAATTTGAAAGAGAGAAAGAAAAAAAACCTTACACTTAATTAGTTTAGGAAGGAGGCATAAGTGTAACAAATTAATGAGGATATAGATACTAAATTATAAGGGAAGCTCATTGGCATCAAATAGAGAATACAATCTGATTATCTGATTACTGAGTTGTGAGGTGCGTAAAATACATACATACATACATACATACATACATACATACATACACACTCACACACACACACACACACACACACATATATATATATATATATATATATATATATATATATATATACACGTTGTTTTCTTCTCTATATTATTTTTAGTAAATAAATCTCCGAAAGATTTTCCCGAGCTTTAAATAAAGGAAAGTCGGTAAAGATCGCGAAAAGAGAGGAGGTCACATTTATGAGCCTCAATCTCCCAAATACCTTTTAAAGGAATTCGGAGACTGTAATTTTGATTTATTTTGAAGGAACATTAAAACTACGATTTTAAAAAGATTGCCAGATGGAAAAACACGTTACTAAACAAAATGATTGATGATAATTCTTAGAATCTTTGACTGTTGATCAAGTGTGATAAATATAGTATTAATGATGTATCTTAAAATTAATGAATAATGGGGCTTTTAAAAGAAATTATGAAGGAGAAATATATGGGAAGGGGGGGGGGGAGATTCGGTCGTTTTGGGGACTTTTTTTTAACATCATTATTATTTGGTCAATAAGTATATGATACAGGATACAGCAATGGTTCCAACTCGGTAAAAAAGGACTAAGCATAATAAATTTAAAGAAAAAAGATAAAAATAAAGAAAAAATAATAAAATATTACAGCATAAATTGATAGTTACAGTTGCCTGAGTTAGATAATAATAGTACTGCCGCAATACTAATAATTATTACTAATAACACTTATATTAATCCAATAGTTATAGCTACCTAAATTAGGTGGTATTACTAGTATTAATAATAATAGTAATAATAATAATCATCAACGTGTGATGCCAATACTAATACATTATAACATTAACAGTTTATAGTGTTGACTACAGTAGTATGAAATAAGGGGTAATTTGATAAGTGGATCACGAAGTAGGCACTATCTACATTAGTAACAACAATAATAATAGCAGCAATAATAATAATAATAATGCATAGCCATACTACTCCTACTAATACTACTAATACTACTACTACTAATAATAATAATAATAATACTGATTACAATGCTAATGATAATACTGGTGATTCCACTGCTAAGAATAATAATAGTGACTACCTGAAGTTATCCGAGTAGTTGGTAATAATATTAATATTGAAATAATGATAATAACAGTGCTAGTAGTATTAACAATTAAAAGAAACATATACTATATTTGTAATGGGTTCTTCATATGTAGTTCTGTATGGTTATTGAAATTTGTATAAGATAAAGGGAAATAATTATAGGATTCTATGTAACAATTACCTGAGTTAGATAAGGGGCTGACCCTGTACTTCACGGAAATAGTTGTTTATATCTGTTTCACTATTAATCTGTCGTGTTTGACCGGTGTGCGATTTTTTCACATAAATAACACAATTGCGCACATAACATGAGTGGAAGTAATTTGGGTAGTCTTTTTTTAAATTTAAACTCTTTTGAATAGATCTTGCTTAAATTTTGTAAGGTATTCATTCACGTAAACACTAGACTTATTTGTATACCCTGTGACACAATTTCCTTCTTTACATTGGCACGCTTTATACTGAACTTAATTGGCATCCTTGAGGTTTGATTTGAGTTCCCTAATCATTATCCCTTTGCATTCTTTGCCCTGGGTTTCCGCAGGGAAAGAGGGATTACCAATAATCATTTTACTAGCTTGTTTTTCTTGGAGGAGATGTTCCAGCTTCGAGTACTGATTGCTTTGTTTCTGCTCCATAAGATCCACGTTTTGCTTTAATTCGATGACCTGTTGTTTAAGTTCGTCAATCTCTTCGTTTTTTCTTTTGAGGGCATCGTTAAATGATTCACTGCTTAAGATTGTCGTTAGAAGTTTGACGATGGTCTTTCCCTTCGTGCTCATGGAGTCGGAGAGTTGTTGCTGATCGTCGACAAAACGGAAATTGTTTGTATTTCTTCTCGATGATATTGTGGAAACAACACTGCCGTCTCGGGAGGTGTCGCCAGTTCTGTTGTTTCTTCTGGAGAAGTGTCCTCCTTCTGTTGAAGGATCAGGAATGGCTTGCAGGTTATTCGTTTCAGGATGACTAATGTTTTCTTTATTTGTGGCGCCACTAGATGATGACTTTCTTTTATTTCTTTTTTCTTGTGTTTCTTCTTCTTTGTGGCACAATAGAGAGTGACTCTCGTTGGGGATTCGAAAAAGGGGATGTGGTAATCGGAATGTTAATCGGAATGTAATCACTCACGAGACCGGAAAGGCTACCGTTCTCTGAACTCAATTTCGATCGGGATATAGGATCGGGATCCTATGAGCTATAGAGGCACTATGTGGCGGAGAGTGAGGAACACGTCTGTTTGATTATAAAAGTCAGTAAATAATAACAAATTTATTGTCTCAATAAATGCAAAGGGGAAAGGAACACGATTTTAAATATACTGATTCAATTAATTTGTATTATTTACTGACTTCTATAATTAAATCAAAATATTGTGGAAAAAAAAAAATGTCTATTTATTTTTGTCACCCCTCTGTAAGGCACTAAATTTTAATTTGGGTTTGCTTAAAATAATATAAATGAATAAGAAAAATGAGAACGAATATAAATGTTTTGCATATTTTCCTTCTGTTTGGAGAGAATTCTAGGTAAACTGATATTTTCAAACCATTAATTAATTATTAGAAACTGTGATAAGCACTTGAAGTAGCGCAACAAGGTACACAATATGTAATAAGGTTTATACGTTCGTGCACGGGATTTGTAGGTTTTGTACTCGAAAAACGACGAGCTCTCCTTCACGAAAAACGACTCAGTTCTGTAAATTTTAATCAGCATGGAAACTTTGTCAGTTTGCTTTGATGTAAAAGAGTATCCATTTTACGTATGTACCAACATTATGTCAAAGCGAAGGGCTCTGCAGTCTTTTGTGAGCTTAGAGGGAGTTGGGGAAGCTGGCAGGGCCAGAGTCGGAATTGGACACTGCAGCTTCAAAGACGATCTCTAAAGTTTATAAACAGAATTTAAAATTCCTCTGTCGCGATCACCAGAATATTATCTCTCTCTCTCTCTCTCTCTCTCTCTCTCTCTTCTCTCTCTCACACACAAAATTATACAAGTGAATTTCTAATGTTCTTCTCCCCGCAGTTCCCCACGCCAGAATCAAAGGCTCTGGCGAGATGTTTATGAAGGCTGGAAGCGACATCAATATCACTTGCGTTATCAGCGGAGCATCAAAACCATCACACGTTACGTGGTTTCACATCACCCCATCATCACGTGAGTTTAACGTCGTACTATATTTGCAGAAATCGTGATTCATGTAAACTATTTTTAAAGATAAAAACATTTTTAAAAAATACACTGTTTTTCTCCACTTTCCTCCAATTTCAGAGCTCGGATACGCTATCTTTATTGATGATAGAAACATCGATATCAAAGCGAAGACTCCCTTTTGGAGGCATTTTCTTTTTTGGGGGGGGAAGGGGAGGAAAACCCATAAACTTCTTTTTTTTTACCCGATAAAAAACGTCATGAATTTAAACACTTTAGAGATTACATTGTCGAATGAAATAACATTATTTCATTTCAAGCTATTTAATTTTTTGATGTAAACGAGTTCATGAGAAGTGAGATCAAGTAAAAATTTATCCTTCCCTTTTCGTAATATTTTGAATGTTAAAAATGAGCTCAAGATCTGACAACATAAACCGCCTTTCCAGTCATAATTAGCTAATTAGGACGATAAACTGATAATGGTTTTTCCACAAGTACTTTTACATAATATATATATACAGGGTGTCCCGTAAGTCTGGACCCATAGGGATTTATAATATATTTTTTTATTATGTTATTATTATTATTTTATTATTATTTTTTATTATGATTTTTATTTGTGGGGCCACTTGAAAGCCAAAGTGTACGAGGTCAAACTTCAGAACATTTTCCACCTTAAAGCACGCATTGTGGAGGCGTGTCAAGAAATTTCTGCGACTGTGATTCAGAAAGTGCTGTCGCAGTGGAGATTGCGTCTTCAACTATGTGTGCGACACAACGGCGGACACTTTGAACAGATTATGTAATAAATTTTTGGACTATTTTGTAATTTTATTATTTTTCCCTATGGGTCCAGACTTACGGGACACCCTGTATATATATAATTTTGGTTCTCTTTTTCTTCTATAGGGGGACGCTTTTGTGGGCATTCGCCCTTGGCCCCTCCTTCCTGTGTAAAAAAATATATATTTATAGTTCGTGTTAGCACATCATCTTACAAATATTCAGACTCCGCTTCTGTTTTTTTTCTATCTTAATTTTGTTTCAAATACTCGTAAACATTCCCTGAATACAAAATAATTTTTTTACGCCTCTAAAATTATGGTTTGCTGCTTACGAGATTTTTGGATTGTAATAATTGATATTTACTTTATGTATTGGTTACATTAGATCAGGGGTTCCAAAATTGGTGCTCCGCGGAACACTTGTATACCGTGAGAAGTGTTCCGCGGAACACAATTTGGGAACCCCTGCATTAGATTAAAGTACATTTATTGAAGTATATCTCGTATAATTCAGCTTACATATACAATATATATATATATATATATATATACACCCACCATATATATATATATATATATATATATATATATACACACACATATACAAAGTATATGCGATAAATTTCACAATTAAACACGTGAAATGAATGAATGATGCAAACCCAGAAGGAAAAAGAAAAATGATTCCAAGGCCTTTCGTGTATTCAGAAGTACACCTTGTCAGATAATTTCCTGACGAGGTGTACTTCTGAATACACGAAAGACCTTGGAATAATTTTTCTTTTTCCTTGTGGTTTGCATCATATATATATATATATTTTTTTTTCCTTTTGGATTTGCATTATATATATTTTTTTTTCTTGTGGGTTTGCATCATACATATATATATATGAGAGGAGGGGCGACAAGCATGACCTTCGCGAAATGAGAGATCATCACGCGTAACGTTTGTAAGGTTGTAAGGTAAGGTATATATATATACAGTATTATATATATATATATATATATATATATATATATAAGCAAACAACCATAAGGAAAAAGGAAAAAAGAAACGCGAATTCCGAGCGCTTTCATGGTATATTCACATTTTCAAGGACAAGAGAGAAATAGAGATAAATTTCTCTCTTGTCCTTGAAAATGTGAATATATCACGAAAGCGCTCGGAATTCGTGTTTCTTTTTTCCTTTTTCCCTGTGGTTGTTTGCTTATTAATAAGATCACGTGTTATTTTGTGATTTTACTGCATATATATACATATATATATACTTATATACCCTTCAACCTTTGTAAGGCTCCGTGCGATGATTCCTCATTTCATGAAGGTCAAGCTTGTCGCCCCTCCTCTCGAGTTGGCCTGGTGAAGTAGTGAGTTGGTTTCTTGTAATCTCCACCTCACATAGCCAAGTACGCTCGGCTCATCGGGGATTGTTCTGAGCCAGCTGTCTAATCTTCTTTTGAAGATGTCCACTGCAACACTATTGGAGTTCCTTAGGTCTTTGGGCAGCTGATTAAACAGTTTTGGTCCTCTCACAACAAAATCATTTTCTTTCACGGTTAAGGATGTTCCCTGTCTATCCTTTAATTTGGGAACATGACACAGTCTTCCTTTTCTACTTTCTGTTGTTTGGGGAGTTACAGGGTTCAGAGTAAGATTAGGGATTAGTTTCTCCATTATTTTCCAAGTGTAAATAATGGTGTATCACTCTCTCTTCTTTCCAGTGATTATAGGTTTAGTTCGCGTAACCTTTCCCAGTAATTTAGTTCTTTGCACCCATTGATCTTGGCTGCGAAGCTTCTCTGAATCCCTTCCAGCTGTCTTATGTCTTCTTTTTATATGGGGAAGTTAGGACCGAGCAGTATTCCAATTTGGGTATGATCAGTGTTTTCAGTAGAGGAATCATTACATTCCTATCCCTTCGTTTAAAGGTTCTCAATATCTGCCCCGTTATTCTCTTTGCTTTGTTTACTGCCATCTTATTTAGTGTTTCAAATTTCGCATCATCAGTCATTACAACCCTTAAATCTTTTGCTCTAGAGTTTCTCTAAATTTCCTGTCCACTTGGGGTATAAAATTCCATGGATTTTAGGTCTTCTCTTTTTCCGTACCGCAACAGCTGAAATTTCTCACTGTTAAGCTTCATATTGTTGTCTTCCGTCCACTTGTAGATTCTGTTTATGTCGGTTTGCAGAGATCCTATATCTTCTGGGTTTCTTATTTTTCTACTGATCTTTGTGTCATCAGCAAAGGATGTTACTGTACTGTCTCTGGTAACGTCCTCATCTATGTCAGTTAGCATGATTTCAAATTTCAAATTTCAAATTTGCTTCTTTCTGTTGTTCGTGTTCTTTCCTTTCCTGTTGCTTTTATATTGATTGTTATTTCAATGATGTTGTGGTCCGATATTATAGTTGGGGATATTTCTACATTATCAATTAGGTTGCTGTTGTTTGTGAATACCAAATCTAGGCAGTTGTTTTTTCTTGTGTTTTCTGTTATTTCTTGCATTAACATAAATTCATCAGCTATAGCTAGTAGCATTTCAACCTGCTCCTGGTCTTCTCGTGTGCTCCCCTTGTCCTGGTATATACATATATTTTTTCCTATCCTTTTATAGTTCATGAATGGGAAATTATAATCACCACAGAGAAAAATATTTGAGGGTCAAGAGTGTGGATCTTTTACCCAGTTTCTTACCTCTGTAATGGAATCTGAAAATTTTGAGGTTGGCGTGTTTGGGGGTCTGTACATTACAATTAGTACCATATTTAATTTTTCAACTTTTGCTGCTACACATTCTACGTAGCTGTTTGAGGTACTTAGTCATTTCTGCCATATGCCTTTCGCGTGTGTAAATAGCACATCCTCCTTTACGTCTCACTGTTCTGTCGGCTCGGAGGATGTTATAGTTGTCAATTTGTATTTCTTTTTTGTCAACACAGAACTCACAGTTTTCACAGTTCGCCTGGCAGTCCTTTAGATGGGTTTCCGTGAGGCATGCAAAGTCTGCTCCGGCTTCTTGCACGAGTCCTTTCAGGTATAAAACTTTGTCCGGGGAATGATTTGATTTAAGGCCTTGAATGTTGGCTAGGATTATTTTTATTTTTTCCTCTATCGTTTTCGCATACAGGTGGTTCCGATTCGTTTTCCAATGGTGGAGCCGGTTTCGTTGCCTTGTGGTCCTCCGAGAATTTGACTCTTTTTATCTTTGTCCCGATAACGCATGAAGTGTCTTTGTGAGTGCCTTCTGCCCGGCTCTCGGATTCCTATGTTTGTCACCTGACTTTGTATTTGTTGGATAGTATTTAGCTGGATAGTATTCACCCGTTGCGTTCCTTTGAGGGTGGTAGTAACAGCATTTTTGTCCGTATTTGCACCTCCCATATCTTGCATAAGTGTTGCAGACCGTAAGATGGTGGAACTTGCACTTCTTATCAAATTTGCAATATCCACTTGTGTAATGTGTGTTACATAATGTGGGATGTGCATAGATGCATTGCCCATCTCGATATGTGCAGTTTCCTTTCACGTGGTATTTACATATGGTATTTTGTACGCTTCTACTTCTTGTTTTCTTATTATTTTCAAAATTCTTAATTTTGGTATTATCATTATTTTTCTTTGACTGATTATTTCCTACGTTTTTAGTTATTATGTTTTTATCATTTCGCTCGTTAGACAGTTTTACACCTCGCAACTTTTACTTATTTCTTTTCTTTCATCTATGTCTTCATTCCGTATTATAATGTTTATATTGTTATTCGTTATTATATTGTTATTCGTTATTACACTGTTATTCGTTATTTCCTCCTCTCTCTCATCCACCCGGTTTTTCGTTGGGACATTTCCGGACTCTTGTGTCCCCATTATTTCAGTCTCTTTTTAACACTCGAGTCTGCTATCTCCATTTCTTTAAATACTGCGAAGGAGTTTACCGTCTGTGTACATGCGCCACACAGAAATTTGATCCCCACGATCTGTTTCGCATTCGAGATAAGAGTTATTTCCCTATCATCCCAATTCATGCAGATAAAGTCTTGACGTTTTTGACAGAAATCGCATCGTATTGCAACTTTTTCAGTTGTTTTCAGATTACACAAATTGCAGATTAAATGAGAATTTGGACCCATGACCATGCTATTCATTAATTACCGTAAAAAGAAATACCCATACAAATTCTTTCTTTATTTATTTATTTTTGTTTCCCTTTCTTTCTATTTTCTTTCCTTTCGATGGTCGGGGGTTTTCTGCCCTTTGCGTTTTATGACCTTTTTCATGCTTTGTTTCAAAATTTCTCGAAAGCCAACCGTATTACGTTTTAAATATATAGGTTAAAACTTGTGATAATTTATGTAAACTGTATTGCACTTTTTTAATTTTAATGAATTTCACTTTATAAATTATATGCACGGATTCACTGTTACTTTATACACGTTCGGGTGTAAACAAAATAAACCGCCGAGTAGTTTATTCCCTTCTTATTTGGGTGTTAATACAGAGAGAGACACAGCAAGTCTAATTCCCACAAGGTAGAAGCAAACAATATATATATATATATATATATATATATATATATGATGCAAACCCACAAGGAAAAAGAAAAATGATTCCAAGGTCTTTCGTGTATTCAGAAGTACACCTCGTCAGGGAATTCCCTGACGAGGTGTACTTCTAAATGTACGAAAGGCCTCGGAATCATTTTTCTTTTTCCTTGTGGGTTTGCATTATTCATTCATTTCACGTGTTTAATTGTGAAATTCATCCATATATATATATATATATATATATATATATATATATATATATATATACACACACACACACACACACACGTGTATCTGTGTGTTGCCATGTCAACAAACGTACATACAACATACGAAGAAAACATTTTTCTTTGACAGATTTATATTTTAAAACGAGCCTTCAATTTTCTGTTATTTTTGTTAGTTCTTGGCGGACCTCCTGCAGTGAGCATACAACTAAAATTGCTTTAAAAGTCTTCCATAAATATCGAATTTCAGTCCTTTTCTTAATTCCGTAGTTTAATACACTGTGGATTGGAAAACAAGTGAATGAAGTGAATATATTTATCGAAAAAGTATACTGACTTTAAATTTGGTTAAACAACATTTTGGTTCAAGTTATTTATCTATAATATATTTAAGCACAAAACATTCGTTTCAAGTTTATGTAAACAATAAGCTTCACTCGATAACCTAAAGAAAATGAACGGTTGGTGAAATTTTGCTGAACGGTGAAGTCTTTAGACTTAATATTAATTGAAGCATTGAGGCACGGAAATTTTGATGGATGGGACGAATTCTCGAGAAGTCGAAAAAATTTTCAGGAATGCAAAATTTCTCGACGCGGGTGTTTAGACCTGCTCTAATAAATACGAAGCATAAAATAATCTAAACTAACCTAAGTGAATGTAATCTAACCTAATTTAACCTGACTTAACTATATCGAATCTACATTTACAAAGACGCTATTAGAGATTTCCTCGAAAGAAAAATCCGACTAAATATTGATCAACACCATTTCGAAGCAAATTCTATTGCAGATTTTGTTCTGTCGTTTAAAATATAATAGTCCTTTAACTGATTTTTAGACTGACTGACTAGCAGAATCCATTGAGGTAAATAACTGTTGAAAGTTTCACAGCCACTTTAACTTCTCTAACGAGGCTTCACTTACAATCACTTATATTAAATCATGTAATTCTCTAAATACAGCACAAGTTTTAAAAAAAAAATTCTCTCTCTAATTGCGGCAGACTCGATGTTTGTGCCTTCACTACAAAACTATACCAAATAACCAACCATAACCAATCATCGCCACTCGTGGCATCTGTGGTGGACAAGCCAGATAAACCTTGACGGAATGTCTTTACAAGAAGAATGATGTTTTATCGTAGGATTCATTTCCATTATTATTTAAAATAAAAATTAAATTAAAACCATGTTTCAAAGGATTTTTTATTTTTTAAGCATCTTTTAATAAGTTTAACTAAATATGATATTAATTTCACAGTAGTTATTGAACTTTTTACAAACTTTAAAAGATTCTGTTTCTTTCATATATTCAGCGACTTTTCTTTCGCTACTACCTTGGATTTTTGTTTAATTAAAATTTGCTTAAAATTAGTTTATGCTTGCTGGCTCATTAATTACACGCTACTAATTTTGAAAGAATATCTTCGCATATGTGAAAAATGCTTCAAACTGAGAGCTAGTGATCCTCTGAAACGTCTATAGACATATGTAAACGCGTGTAAGCATCTTCAGAGATGTAAGCAACACTCGAAAGCTGATTCCTGTAACTTATGTAAATTGTTAAGCATATTCTTTAATGCGGATTGTAAAAAAAAGGATCACCTGTAGATCAAGGCCCCCAGCCTTCGTTAGTCAGCCTTATAAGGCTAACTAACGAAAATATCACGACTTAACCTAACCAATCGTTAGGTCAACTGTACGCCCTTGACGATTGGTTAGGTTAAGTCGTGATATTTTCGTTAGTTAGCCTTATAAGGCTAACTAAAGAAGGCTGGGGGTCCTGATCTTCAGGTAATCCTAAAAAAATTATATTTTAACTACAGTATATACATTTTATACAAAGGCTTTGTTTATAAATTTACATACACTACAGTGAAGATGATAGTTTAGATATGAACTCTAAAATAACTTAATACGAATATAAACGCATAAAGATTACTAAAAAAATACTTCATTGTTATTTCTCCAACTGAAATATGTGATTACTTGTATCGCTGTTTAATTTGAATTCCATCTGATAGACAAATGGTATCGCGAAGCAAAATGTTTTCCAATTAAGAGCAAATTAACATTTTCATTATCTTACAAGTTCGCAATGAATATTTTATTATAACCAAATAAAGAAAGAAGTTTCATCAATAAATTAAATACTAAAATAATTTAAACAAAAGACATAAAAAATACTGAGAATTTACTTTATTAACGAATTTAGGTGACCTTCGGTTTGTTCACAAGTTGGATGGATGACCGTTCGGTGCTACTGTAGTATGCGGTCTACCTACGATTCGGCGGTCTACCTTTGAAGTATAGTTTCTTATCTTGTTTGCTAATTGCTTGTTTACATCCCAATGTTAATCGCCCTTGACGATTGGTTAGGTTTAGTCATGATATTTTCGTTAATTTTAACGAAAATATCATGATTAAACCTAACCAATCGTAGGTAGACCGCATACTACAGTAGCACCGACCGTTCTTTGTGTTTAGATAATGTAGCGAACCGTGGTTCGGATCTCAGTTAAAGTATGACCTTTGCCGTTACGAAGTTTAACAACCCTTAACACTATTATTATTATTATTATTATTATTATTATTATTATTATTTACTTTACCAGAAATTGGGTGCCTAAGCTTTCGGTTTTACTGGGCTGTCAGATTCACTAAAAATAGATAATATATCTTTATTATCATCACTATCATTACCAATATTATCACTATTATCACTATTAGTACCATAAAGTACCAACTGAGTATCATCATAAAGCAGAAGTAAGATGTTGATACGCACGACTGAATAATACACAAAATATCCTAAGTTTAAAAATATTGAGTAGTTAAGAACAGTGTTTCTCAACCGCTTTCACGCGACGACACACTAAAATAATCTTAGAAATGTTACGGTACACCAACTTTTTTAAAGATATGTTTTATTTACCTGCACTGAGGAAATTGGGTTCCAAAGATCGGTGCTTTCCTGTTAACGGGAATACCCAACCGCCCGCCATGATCTGGACTCGTATCTTGCGGAATTCATTTGGCGACAACGTACCGAAAGCAGCGACGTTTTTTCTGCGATTTTAGATGACAAAGACATTTTGGCCCCCTACTAACTGATTATCGCTTACATATTAACTAATTTCATTTAAATGATTAATAAATTCGGTACTTACGTATTATCGGGACTACCAAACTGTTTATGATGTATTTTTGCTCTCGTCATTTTCGTTTAAACTAACGAAAATATCACAAGTTAACCTAATCAATTATAAAAGGCGTACAGTTGACCTAACCGGGCATTCAATTAACCTAACTGGGCATTCAGTTGACCTAACCGGGCATTTTCCGTTATATTAACCTGTTAGGTTAATTCAATGCCCAGTTAGGTCAATTGAATGCCCGGTTAGGTCAACTGTACGCCCTTGATGATTGGTTAGGTTAAGTTGTGATATTTTCGTTAGTTTAAACGAAAATGACGAGAGCAAAAATACATAACAAACAGTTTGGTGGCGGGCGGTTGGGTATTCCCGTTAACAGGAAAGCACCCAAAGATCTAACAAAATAACATTATTAGATGTTTACAATTTCATATCATTAACTATTCTCAAAGTATAGCGGACTCTAACCTGGAACAGAATAAAAGCTAGCAATTTAGGCAAAACACGTTATTAGACGTTTATATCATTAGACATTCTCAGAACTCTGGCGGCCTCCGACCTTCAGCAGATGGAAGGCAGGTTCCTTCACTAAGAAGTGTGTAGTCAGCTAAAAGCCAGGTGCGTCGGGCCCGGCAGCAGCTTCTCATTAAAAGACTTCTTCTTTCTTCCTGTTTAAGAGAATGGAGCGGAAGGATCACAGTATTAGTAATTAAAACTTGTTTTAAACCAAAATAAAGTATTTTATTATTTATTTATCAATAGCCGAATAGGATTCGTTCATATATATATATATGTGTATGTGTGTGTGCACGGGCATGTGTGTAAATTAACGTTTAAACATGTACATTTGTAATTTCTTTATTTTTTACTTTTTAATCTAACTTTAAAACTACCATTTACGTCAATTTACCCGAGATGTAAGCCAAGCTTCATTATGAAGTTGAACATAGTTTCGGGAAAAAGTTCGCCCAGAAATATAAAATTTCTAAGAAACGCATAAAAAAATTACTAATCACTAATGACTTCGATGGTGTTTTTAAAATTTTATTACTGTTATCTAAAAGAATAAAATAGCAAAAGATAAACAGAATATTCTTAATTAGTAATTTTATAAAAGTTTTAGAAATTTCGTTTGTAGGCGAACTTTTTTCCGTTCATTTTCTTTTCATTATACTTTGCTCCAAAGCTACTTCATTCACCTCGCCCCGTTCGTTTTCCACCAAATGCACGAGCAATACACGCCTTTTCTACTCTTAGTATTAATCTTTATTCAATATACCTCACCCTATACCGCTTTTTGAACAAACTGCACAGTCTAGGGTGGCCCACTTTTCAATTTTTTTTTAAAAGTATAGGTTATCGTAGTTTTTCCCATTATTTGGCACTATACTAGCACATTGGTACCATTTTTACAAAAATTGATCAATATTTAGGGGTCTCGCATCGACCTTGAAATTACGATTTTATTTTTAAAAATGCGTACTTTTTAACTTTTTACTGAATCAAGATAAATCATTAAGTAGGGATGTTTTCTGAATTCTCTTGATGAGAGAAGTCGTTTGGTGTGCCTTCCAATGTCATACGACTAACGGTTTAAAAGTTGTGCCTGTATACAGGTAATACCAATGTGCTACTAGTACAGTATAGTGCCAAATAATGGGAAAAACCACGATCACCTATACTTTTCAAAAAAATCAGCAAATAGCAGACAAATAAGGAAGAAAGAAACAATAACTTAAACAATCACTTTTGCATTGTATTGACGACTATCACACGTCACTGGCTGCAACGTTGTCCCTCTGTGCTATGTCATCGTGGCGAGTGATGACTTCTTGAAGTCGCCGAGCTCTTTCCGGTTCTTTTCCACCACTTGCAGAAGATCCTGCAGTTGTGCCTCGTTCTTTGTGACCGTGTTCGCATAGTCTTGTATCAGTTGGACTCCTCTTTCAGCGACGTCATTGGTGACCTGGAGATTAGAGATCACATCCTTCAGACGACAAAAGTCCTCGTTCTCGTCCCACTTATCAGTTGGCAGGGTGGGCCACGAAGACCCATACATCTTCAGACCTGCAAATAAGAACCAGGAGGACTCGTCGATCAGGTCGGGGAGTAGCGTCATCTCGTCGACTGAGACGTTCTCGTATGTGAAGTCTTTGGGTACAGGGAGGTGGGACAGCTTCTCTGCCATCTGTTGCTTCACAGTGCCATCCACCTTGTTGCTACATAGAACGAAGATGTAGAGAATGGAAAGTGGAAAGGAAACTGTCAAGAATACATGTGGGTTACGAGACACTTTAAAACTGACGCTATCATGAATACTATACACAATACACACCTGATTATTGGACATGCGGAAACGATCAGCCACTTCCATGACAGCAGGTGCATTAAGGATGCGGCGAGGAAGATTGACAGACACACTTGGCTCCTTCGGCAGGGGGAACGCTAGTTCTGTCTCCGACTCTCCTGACATGCCAGTATCATCATTCTCCATGGCCTCATCTCCGGTTTCGTATGCACACTTTGAGGTTTGCGGCTCCTGGCGAGGACGTTTTCTTCCTTCCTGTAGCTTTCTTTTTACAGCGAAAACTTTATCGTTCCCGCTCATCGTTGCCACCCGAGGACCACGTTGATAGAGGTAGAAGTCAATGTCTTCTTTCTTGTCCTTGTCGGACAGCAGTCGATTCTTCTTTATATCTTCGACAGCGTCAGATGCTCCGATATCCCACAGCTTGTCCACACTGTCCGAAAACTTCTGCCGTTTTCCTCCGGCGTCAGTTTTTCGTTTTCTGCTCTTTTGGAGTAAGTGCCACTCTTTCCACAATGCCTCTAGCTTCCGTTCGCAGTTGAGCTTTGTGATTGTTTTAATGCGGGCCATGTTCCAAAACTTTAAGACGTTGTTTACGGTTTCTTTGAATGCGTCTTTCCTATTAGCAGTGTACTGGATAACACTGAAGAAGTATTGCAAAACCTGCCGTGTTGTTGGCAATTTGCTACCACTGATGGAGGACGACGGTTGGCCAACTAAAAAAATTTCCTGGGCCGATCTTAGAGAAGGTAGCGATGTTATTTTCACCTTTCCTTTTGATGACTCTCTATTTGTAGCTTCAAGAGTTCTTCCAGTTATGGTTGCCATCGATTTGTCCATGACAAAGGATGAGGAACTCAGACAGAATTTCAAAATGTTATGATCTGCAAAAAAAGAAATAGGTTAGGCACCTGGCACAGGCATAGTGCATTTTCTCATTACCTATATACATTATACATTCCGCCCGGGTATGGTGACTCATTTTTTTGAAAAGTATAGGTGATCGTGGTTTTTCCCATTATTTGGCACTATACTAGCACATTGGTATTACCTGTATACAGGCACAACCTTTAAACTGTTAGTCGTATGGCATTGGCAGGCACACCAAACGACTTCTCTCATTAAGAGGATTCAGAAAACATCCCTACTTAATGATTTATCTTGATTCAGTAAAAAGTTAAAAAGTACGCATTTTTAAAAAAAAACTAGTAATTTCAAGGTCGATGCGAGACCCCTAATATTGATCAATTTTTGTAAAAATGGTACCAATGTGCTAGTATAGTGCCAAATAATGGGAAAAACCACGATCACCTATACTTTTCAAAAAAAATTGAAAAGTGGGCCACCCTACTGCACACGCATACCTTTTTTATACTTTTGAAAAATTAAGATAAACGCCAATTCTGTGATAGGTCCTATTCTAAGACGAAGTACAGGAACGAATTTAGTAAACCATCGAAATTCAAGTTCGGGAAAAAATAACAGTAATGGTCTCAGAAAAACTAAGAATGAATAAACCTTTACTTATGATATTTAAGTTTTCAATCAATCTCTTCATTATCATTTTTAATGCCTGCGAGTGATTTTATCTGTACACTGATACAAAGTTTATAGATTACTTCTTCAATATATATTTCAATCAGCGTATTTTAATTGCATGTCCATGTACAGCAATTTAATTACACATCCCGGTTCTCTAATTCATTTTAATGACATTTGTTTACATTCTTCTTGATTAAATTCAGTAGAGTAATATGTGTAACAGGAATAGGTGAAGGCAGAACAAGATAAACAGTCAATTAATATCTAGTAGCTTTTCCACCAGCTAATGAATAGTGAGGATACACTTCTAGCTAAAGGCAATAACTTTTGGTATCGTGAAATCGTTAACAGTTTGTCAAATCCAAGTAATTTTTCTGTTTTTTTTAACTTTCAAAGATGTACGATGAGTTTTCATTTTTCTCAGTTTACAGTCAAGATGCTGCAAAGCGTATTCATCATGGTTCGTGCCAGTTCCCATGAAAGGGCTTACAACTCCTTACCTCTACCTAAAAATTTAGATGTGACACGTATCCCAGTTCTTTTGCAGTTTCCATATACAAAAAAAAATTGGTTGGTAGATAAATGGGTGCCTTGGGTAGCCTAGTGGTTAAGACACTGGACTGCTGCTGGGGCGGGCGTGGTTCAGATTCCACGTTAAACTGTAGGTCGAAGGTGGAGTGACAAGCTTGACCTTCGCCAGAATGAACAATTCGGGCGGAAGCAAAACCAAGGTTAACCAAGGATAACCAAGGTATACTGTATCTTTTTGTAATGATCTCTGTCTTCTTTACCCAGATTATGTTATGAATTCACTAACTCGACTATGAAATAAGTTCTGTGCTTCTGTTACACTCTCCTCTTCGGGTTTGAAAATCTTCAATGATAGAAACTTTTCCAATCACATCGGACAGCTTTTGAATCGCACGCAAAACAGCTATCCATCCATTCACGTTGAAATTATTAAAAACTTTCAATATTTTATATTAGGTACAGACAGTCACTCTTAACACTTTAAAATTCCAAGAAAACGTGGTAAGTTTTATAGGTATTGATGGTTAATTAGGAGAAATAACTAAAAAAAATCCATAAATGAAATCAGAAAATGGCCCGAAAATCGAATAAAATATTAAATCATAATTTAATCGGTAATCCTTGAATCAAGAGAAATTATTCGTATCCGAATCCAAGGGCTTTTTTCGAATCCGAATGTGGATTCGCTCGACTGAGCATGATATAATTACACACACACACACACACACACACATGTACGTATTCCCACATAAGCGAAGTGCCGGCTTTTATAAATCCATACATCTAAAAAACTAATTAATTAAGTCTAATTTAACCTAACCTAACCTTAGCGCCATCGAACCGAGAAGGCCATGACACCTGTTTCGGATGCGATGTCAGGGCTCGATCGGCGTTTTCTTTTAACTCATTAAATAGTGAGGTACTCGCTGATATAGCCTAACCTAACCTAACCAAACTTTAACTAACCTAACCTAGTGTAATGTAACCTAATCAGGAGTAACATATCTTTTTCCAACAGTAAATAACATATTTTTCAGCTTGCCCCTCCTTTTGGGTTGGCCTGGTGAAGTAAAGAGTTGGTTTCTTTCACTTCACATAGGCAGGTACTCCCAGCTCATCTGAAAATGTTCTGGGCCAGGCATCTAGTCTTCTTTTGAAGGCATCCACCGCTACACCATTCGTACTCCTTAGTTTCTTGGGTAGTTGGTTGAACAGTCTTGGTCCTCTCACAACAAAACTACTGTATTTTCCTTCATGGTTGAAAATGTTCCATGTCTTACTTTTAATTTGGGAACACAACACATTCTTCCTTTAATACTTTCCACTGTTGTTTGAGTGGTTATAGGATTCAAAGTGAGATTAGGAGATCCTCCATTGTTTTCCAAGTGTAAATAATTGTGTACGTCTCTCTCCTTCTTTGCAGTGAATATGAATTTAATTCACGTAACCTTTCCCAATAATTTACAGTAGTTCTTTGCATTCATTGATCTTGTCTTTGAAGCTTCTCTGAATCCCTTCTAGTTGACTGATGTCTTCTCTTTTATATGGGAAGGTTAAGACTGAATTCCCTGTCCATTTTGGGTATAGTATTCCATAGATTTTAGGTCCTCTCTTCTTCCATACCTTAATAGTTGAAAATTGTCAGTGTTAAATTTCATATTATTCTCTTCAGACCAATTGTAGATTCTGTTCATGTCTGTTTGTAGAGATCCTACATCCTATGGGTTTCTTATTTTTCTACTAATTTTTGTGTCATCGGTATAGGATGTTACTGTGCTGTCACTGATATTTTCCTTATCTATATTAGTTAGCATGGCTACGAAAAGTAATGGAGGTAATACTGTTCCTTGTGGTACTGAGCATAGGACCTCTTACTCTGATATATATACAGTATATCGTGGCCACAGTAAGCCCCATTTCCAGTAGGTTCATTGAGGTTAAGCGATGATGGTTTTCTTCATTAATTGGCTGGGTGACCATTCTCTACGTCCAGATGATGTAGTGACAGTGTTTTGGACCCCACGTAAATGATATTTCCTCCATCACAGACCTTTTGCGTTATGAAGAAGGCTTAACAGACATAAAAAAGTTTTGTTATTGTTATTATTAATCGATCAAACCTAAACTTGCCAAACTAAATCTAAACTAACCTAAACTCTAGTTCTCTTCTTACCTAACATCACCTTCCACGTCTCTAACTTCCCTTACTTTAACTGACAAATTTGACCCATTTATGCTTAACTGTTACGAATCTCAGTATTATTCATGTTAAACATGTAGGGCAGCTTTATCCTAGCATAACGTCACCTACCTCTATTCAAACCTCCCTTGCCTAACTTCACTAACTCTAACTATACCAATCATAACCAGGAACAGATGATGTACTGGCCAGTGATTCAGATCCCACGTAAAGCTGTATGACCCAGCTGCCACACGAACCTTTTCTGTTATGAAGGAGGTTAAACAGCCCCACACCTCCAAAGCATATCTAGTTAGTTTTCCAATAAAGCTCTAGTTGTTACACTAGCTTCTACTTCATTATCGATTTTGATTCATATTCCTTAAACGTGCTTTCAGACATTTCTCGCTATGCCCAGTTTTTGTTACGTAATTCAGTATTATTTATATTAAAACATGTTATTTTACTTTATACGAAGAGTTTCGGGTGAAGCTTTATCATGTTTTCATCAAAGAATACTTATCAAGTAAGTTACTACACGCAAAAATAGACATAGGCATGCATCTAAATCGACATGTCACGAATCAAATAGGTTGATTCATCAAACAGATAAATAAAGAAAACATATTACATCATTCTTCATGCCTTTTACCCCGAATCAGGCGAGTTTGTCTAAAACAATTTGTCTAAAATACAATTTGTCTAAATCAATTTGTCTAAAACAATTTGTCTAAAATAGTTTGTCTAAAATCAATTTGTCTAATAACAATTTGTCTAAAATACAATTTGTCTAAAAATAATTTGTCTAAAATACAATTTGTCTAAACAAACAATTTAATATAATATGGCATACAAATTGTTGCCTGATGTACAATGCTATTTATTACTTGCCACGCCCCATCTTAAAAGGTTACCTCTTGTGCGGAATAGTACATCGAAATCAGTTATCCCGGAACCCATAACCCGGTTAGGTTAGGTTAGGTTAGGTATATTATGAAATAAAATCAACCCATTTTCAATCTTTTCATCCTCACTCCAAATTTATCAAGCAGACAAATGCATTTCTAGTTATCTTCAGTTATTAGTCAAATTGTATTTTAGACAAATTATTTTTAGACAAACTATTTTAGACAAACTATTTCGATGTACTATTCCGCACAAGAGGTAACCTTTTAAGATGGGGCGTGGCAAGTAATAAATAGCATTGTACATCAGGCAACAATTTGTATGCCATATTATATTAAATTGTTTGTTTAGACAAATTGTATTTTAGACAAATTGTTATTAGACAAATTGATTTTAGACAAACTATTTTAGACAAATTGTTTTAGACAAATTGATTTAGACAAATTGTATTTTAGACGAATTGTTTTAGACAAATTCTCCTAGACGCCTTTTACCCAATCATATCAATTTTAGATTTATTTTCTTGATAAGGGTCACCTACGTTTATCTAAAACACGCATTTTGTCTAGTTTCATTATATAGCATTCATATATTTTGTTTATTAAAATTACATATAATTTACTTTAATTGTATTTTCAGTCACTTTAGTTCAAAGGTTAGGATCACCTGAAGATCAGGGCCCCCAGCCTTCTTTAGTTAGCCTTATAAGGCTAAGTAACGAAAATATCACGACCTAACCTAGCCAATCGTTAGGTCAACTGTCCGCCCTTGACGACTGGTTAGGTTAGGTCGTGATATTTTCGTTAGTTAGCCTTATAAAGCTGACTAAAGAAGGCTTGGGGCCCTGATCTTCAGGTGATCCAAAGGTTATTGAAGAAAAGGTTATGCAACGAAATAATTTAGTTTTAATTAAAATATTTTGAAGTTATGATGACAAACTTATTTTAATTTTTTCACCCACTTTTTCTTAATTTTTCAGTACATTTTAATTATGTCGAAGAATTCTCTCGCGTGACGTTTAACATTTACAACAGTTAGAGCTTACTTTCACCGACATTTCATCCATTTTTCACAGGTTCCAGTTGTTCTTTACAGCTTTTGTGAATAAACACACACACACACACACACACACAGGTATCTATCTCTCCATCTACCCAGCCATCTGTCCATGTATGTTACCTTCTATCAACCCATCTATATCCAGCTGGCCATCTCCCCATTCATTTATTCATCTATTCATTTATTCATCTATCCAGCCATCTGCCCTTATGTCTATTCATCCGTCCATATTTCGTGTTAGTTAAAAGTTTATTAACAAGTAGTAGCAGCAAATTATTTTTATTCAATTTTAGGTAACCATTTATTAAAAAGTTTGTGTAAGAAACTATTTTTACTTTTACAACTTAGTTATTTTATCTATTATATTACAGTATACCGCTTACTCTATTCCTATTTTAGTAGTGACTTTTGTTTATATTTTTACAAGCGTTCAGAAATTTCATGAGTGATACTTAAAATTTTGTTATGAATTCCACTATTGTTCATAGTAAGGTCCACTCTTTTATTTTATATGTGGAGTTTCAGATGAAAATTTAACACTTTTCCTGAAAGAATACATATCATTTAAGTCACCACACGCAGAAATAAACTCGTACATCTAAATCATCTGATCAAAATTTAACAGGGCTGATCCATCATAGAGATGAGCAAAGAAAACGCATTACAACTTCACACACTTTTACTGAACTTAACAGTTTTTTGACTTATTTTCCTGTTGACATCCACGCTTTTCCCAAATATGTGCATTTTTTAAAATTCATTTTACTGTTTTACTCATATTTTCCTTTAATAATTATTAAGAATTCATATTTAATATATTTTATTTGTATTTTTAGTTAACTTTGGTTATTAAAAATTTATTTTAAAAGCATATTAAGTGGCAAAATATTTTTACTTAATATGATATTATTTAAAGTATCAAGTTGTGACATTTCATTATTCAATATATTTTCATTCATCTAGCCATCTATCCATTCATTCATCAGCTTCATATCTAGCCAGGGCTACGTCGTAGCCAATATCGTAACATCGCTTCCCGTTGATCAGCGAAGTTAAGCGACATTGGGTCTGGGTAGTAGTTGGATGGGAGACCGTACTCCCCGTCCAGATTATGTAGCGACCCGTGGTTCGGATCCCACGTAAAGTTGTAGGTCTCCTCCGTCGTATGACCTTAGATGTTGCGAAGGAGGTTAAACAACCCCAATCATTATTATCATATCTAGCCATTCATCTATCCAGGTAGCCAGCTACCCATCTTTACAGCTAAACAAACACTCATCTTTCCAGCTGTTGATCCTTGCATACAGCTTTCATTCTATCCATACATCTACCCATCTATTCAACATCTCAGTTACTGTATCCATCCATCCAGGTATCCATACGTCGACACGTTCGTTCTTTTATCTATCGACGTTTCTACACAACTATACAACCATCACTCTGTAGCTCCATCTACCCATTCCCCAAGCTAATTATCAAAGCATTCCACAATCCATTCATACATCCATCTAACCTAACCTAATCTGCCCTAGCGTAAACTCTCCTATCCTAAAAACCTGATCTTTCTTAACTCAATCCAATTTATCCTAACGTAACCTAACCTACCTTAACCTAAATTACCCTATCCCAACCTAACAAACTAATCAATCCCAACCTAACCTAATTTATCTTAAATGTATCTTAACCTAACCTAACTTAATCTACTCTAGCATAATCTAACAACCCCTGCAATTACAAAGAATAGATAACTAAATTTAACTAACCTAATCTATCCTAACGTAATCTACTCTATCTTAACCAAAATTAACCTAGCCCAACTTAATCTAATCTGTCCTAACTTAACCTAATTTAACCTACCCGGCGAGGGCAGGCAACGTGCAGCTCATGCAGGTGTTCATCATTTCATTGGGTGGTAAATAAATGGGTACCCTGGTCAATTAGACGTTGGGCTGTTGATCGGGAGTTCGTGAGATCGAGTCCAGACGATGACTTTGTAATATCTGACTTCCTTGGTGGGTTGTGGTTCGGATTCCACATTAAGCTGTAGGTCTAAGGTTGGGCAACAAGCTTGATGACCTTCGTCAGCATGAACAATCTTTTTTAAAGTTTTTTCTTAAAACTAAGCCTTTTTTATAGTGTCTGCAAAACAGTTTATCGAAGAAAAAATCTCTGAAATGTACAGGGTGTCCCTAAAGTCTGGACACATAGGAAATATCACTAACTATAACTAACTATATGTTATTATTATTATTATTATTATTATTATTATCTTAAATTCATGCAACTGAGGCCTAAGGTAGGCCCACATCGAATCAGCAACCCTGAGGTAGGACCAAATAGGACCTCCAAGTCCATAAGTTATGGACTTGGAGGTCCTATTTGGTCCTACCTCAGGGTTGCTGATTCGATGTGGGCCTACCTTAGGCCTCAGTTGCATGAATTTAAGATAATAATAATAATAATAATAATAATAATAATAATAACATATAGTTAGTTATAGTTAGTGATATTTCCTATGTGTCCAGACTTTAGGGACACCCTGTATATTGAAAATTTTGAAAATCACAAAATAATTTACAATTAGTTGGAAAATAGTCTGGAGCTATTGAAGAATAGGGACCCCAGCCTTCTTTAGTTAGCTTTATAAGGCTAACTAACGAAAATATCATGACCTAACCTAACCAATCGTCAAGGGCATACAGTTAACCTAACGATTGGTTAGGTTAGGTCGTAATATTTTCGCTAGTTAGCCTTATAAGCCTAACTAAAGAAGGCTGGGGTCCCTATTCTTCAATAGCTCCAATAGTCTCATGACATACCTTCGCTTTTATCATAGTTATTGGGTACTGAATATGCTCTTCCTCCGAGAGACTATTTTCCACTTTTCCCTCCACTTACCCACCACTCACTTCCTCATTCTTCTCTCGATACATCATAAAGGGGGAACATTTGCAATGGGCCAAAAAAACTATTACCCTGATTTTGAACAATATAACTTTACCTTTATCAAATGTTGTTTGTACAATCAATATATTTGTCCTGTATAGAATTTCATGGTCTATCTCGTGGTGAAGTTGCTAACTGTAACCACTATTTTGTAATTCGCTGTTATACAGATAAGGGTAGAAAAACTTTCTGTTTCTATACAGTTACCTAATTGAGTCCAAGATTATGCGGAATGTGCCCTCCTCCATTATCAATGCACGCTTGCAACCTTGCTTGCCATTCTTGACTTCTCCCTTATAGACGGCACTACCGCATCAAGGATTTTTTGTTGGTAATAAGCAGCAGTGATTTTGGCGTTTCGATCATCAAAAACAATCTCTGACTTCCCTAACTTTGAAATAAAGATGGAAACCATGACTTTTGGAGAAAAATGCGGACGTTCCTCGCAAAGTCGATCTAGACTGATAGAATTTTTGTCCTCTCTTCCATAAAGTCGGTCATTTTGTGTGTTTATTGTTGAAGCAACCGTAAAGGTCTTCTGTCGCTGAACCATATTTTCGACGTTTCTCTGTCTGGGAATCGATCTAATAGAGCACGATATTTTTCAACTCTTGCTTCCTTATTTGATGCAGAGAGCTTATGAACTTCAACTCTTTTAAAACATTTAAGACCAAGATCATCTTTTACTATACGACGAACACTAGAGCGAGAAATACCAGTAGTTTTCGAAATTTCTCTAACGGACTTGTGGGTGTTGGGCCGTTCTTCTTGACTGCATATCATGGATGAAACCGTGTCAATATTTTCCTCAGTACGTGATGTTTTTGGCATTCAACTGCCTTCTTTTCGTTTGGTCGACCCTGTGATATCGATTTTCTTTATGAGATACTGAAGTCCAGGTATCGTCCATCGTTTATTTGGAAACTCTTTCTTCATTCGTTTTGCACCCAAGTGTTTCTCCTTACGCAAATTCAATATCAATGTTTCATCTTCCAAAGAGTATTTCATTATGTTATAACTTGTTCACCAACTATAGCAGAATGATGGTCTGAAATGAAAAAGGAAATAAATTAATTATTTTGTGTAAAAATTAGGAAAATTAATTATTTATGGAGAAACTGACTGTCATCTGAAAGTATCAGTTGCTGACTTTGACCGCCTTTCAATTGAGCACCATATTCTGATACTTCCCTCCATTTGTGAGCCTGTACCTCCACTCCTGGGGCGTTTGAAAGAGTAAAAGTATGGGTACAACATACGACCTCAACAGTAAGATCAATATACAGGGTGATCCACAATCTTTTTCAAACGTTGGGTAATATTTTTTTGGCCCACCCGGTATATATAACCTTAGTTAACTTTGGCTTTGCTTCCTCCCAAATTGTTAATTCTGACGAAGGTGAAGCTTGTCACTCCACCTTAGATCTGCAGTTTAACGTGGAATCCGAACCACGCCCCACCAGCAGTCCAGCGTCTTAACCACTAGGCTTTCCAGGGTACCCATTTATAGACCAACCAAATTTTTATTGTGTGAGGATAAACAGCTGGGTTTTGCTGGGCGCCAACTGCCGTCACCGGATCTTGATACTGGGGTCGATGAATTCGTAGTCAGCGACGCTAACCACTACATCAATATATATATATATATATATATATATATATATATATATAAGGGGGCCCAAAGGTAAAGGAGCACCAACTTTGAGTAACTGCTATTCTTGCTACATTTTATAGATACTTACAAATATTTTAGAACCCTTTCTTTGACCCACAAACTGCACGCTTAAAATAGTTCCCTTCACTGTCAAATTTCACTCAAATTTTAGAAAACATAAAGCACACACAACATAAATCTAAACAAGGCATAGCCTCTGAAATGAAGAGATATTCAAAATGACCTTGTTGCGCCTACACAGAATCTGAGCCTTGGGCGCTATTGATCAATGCCTGTTTGTGACAGGTGTGCCCAAGCCTTCTCAATTGCAATTCGCAGAGTTTGGAGATCTCGAATGCGATTTTCACCTTTATACACCATCTCTTGCATTGTTCCTCATATGAAATAAGCCAACGAACTTAAATCTGGACTGTTTGGTGGCCACTCATTCTTCCCAGTGAAATCCAGGACTTTACTTTCTAAGACAGCAATATTGGCTTTTGCCGTATGGCTCGTTGCCCCATTTTGCTTGATGGTAAGTGTATCGTCGGATTTTGCTCAGATTACTTCCAGATGATGCTTTAGAACCGTTTAATAATATTCTGCATTGATTTTGGCTCCTTGCTCCACAAACACAAGTGATTTTCCAAGCTTTGAGACAAACACTGAGACCATGAATTTAGAGGAAAATTATGGCGGCTCTTTTAAAATCCGGTTTGGTGACATCTTCCTTTTATTCTGCTCTCGAATACACACGATTATTCCGAGTATTCCTTGGTCTAGAAACTGTAAAGGTTTTATCCATCACTAAACCACATCCATCTAGGTTTGTCGGCAGGGAATCTCTCCAATAATTATAATTGTGCTGCACATGGCTTTATTGAAATCTGACACTGCATAGATCTCCATTCTTTTGTAAAAGTTCATTCCTAATCCATACTTGACTATTCGTTGAACAGCACTTCTTGATATCCCGGTTTTTCGCACAACTTCTCTAGGAAACAAATGAATGCTAGGTTTATCTTGATTGCATATTAAATTCCCAATAACTTCTTTATTCTCCTTGGTTCGAACACTGCGGGGACGACTGCTTCCGTCTTTCCTCTGTGTGCCATCAGTTTCATCAATTGTTCTGACAACTTTTTCAAGACTACCTTTTATCTATCCCTTATTTGGAAACTTTTGTATCATTCTTGTAACACTAAAATATTTTTCAAAACGTAAGTTTTTAATCAGAATTTAGTCTTCGTTCCGTATTTTGGGCATTTTCACCTGTTTCTGGTTACTAATGATTTTCACTCAGTAGCCTGCAAATAAGAAAGAAAAATTTACAATCAAGTTTTTTACCCAATCATTAAAACTAAAAAAAAAGTAGTAAGCTTCCATCTTATCATTACTAAATTTGGCATCAAGCACATTATATGTAACTCTGCAAAGCTGCAAATTTTCGTAAAAATCCACCCAGTATCACAGGAACAGCAGCTCAACAAAGCGAGTGCTCTTTGTTTTGGGGGCCACCATGTATGTATGGAATATCATGCATGAGCATGCACGATTTTGTGTAATGCAAAATTTGTCCCATCACGATTCGAACCCACCACCTCTTGAATAGAAGGTGAGGGAGCTAGCCACTACGCTACGATGGGATAAAAGTTAAAGCATGTCATATCTTTAAACAACCGAGGAAACACATAACCCTTTCACGTCCAGAGGTATTTTACGTGTTAACCCTCCCTCAGTCGAGGTAATGACCAGCATTTCATTCAAATTATCTGGTTCGAACGCTGGGATCCCATAAATGGAATATCATGCGTGAATACGCACGATTTTGCATTATATAAATATAATCAAAGATAGTCTATAAAGTGTATAGTTGCGTTTTGTGTCTTAATCCCTCCCCCACTGGTCATTCCCAATCTTCAGAATTTAAAATTCTCCCGAAAAATCAATTGGTTTACTATATAAACGTTTTATATGGATACCAATAAAAGTATTGGTCATATTATCCCTTAGTATTATTATACTTTACAGTATACGAAATCACCCTTAAAAATATATAGCAACTGTGTCAACACAGATTGGGAAACTAGAAGTTTGCATTGTGTATGTGTTACCGCTCTTATATAAATGTGAAAAAAATGAGGGAGAAACTTACACAGAAGCTTAATAATATTAACCCTTTAGCGCACAGTGTTAACTTTACTGATTTTGTTCTGGTTAACGCAAGACGATTTCATTCAACGTCGGTAAAAACCTCTGTGCAGTAAAGGGTGAAGCTATAATAAAATTATGATCTAACAAAATAAGTAATCAAAATAATGGGTGCTAAAACAGTAGCATAGAAGTGTTGCAACAGTCTCTCTTCACCAAACAAATATATTTTCAATTTATAAATCTCCCCCTGTTAGAAGTTTCAACAATGAATGAAAGCCATAGCGAAGGGGAACAAAATATACATTATAAAATGATGAAATGAACACAATTTCGACCCGTTCCCTTTCCTGTCTTTGGTCAGCGAACAGCGAAGATAGCACAAAATTTAAAATTCGTTAAAGTACGAAATATTTCGATATATATTTGCATTCAATTTGCTATTTCTCTGATCATTACCATTTGAAAATAAGTGCAATTTCGGATTTCATTTTTAATATTGGTATTCTCAGATGGTTTGCATTTTCTTGCTGAATTAATTTCACTGAATTGAAAATATGGCAAAGAAAAGTATAATGAAATATACCAAGTTAAATTTACAAAAATAATTAAAATATTAAAATTCTTAACAGGAACATTTACAGTTCTTTTATTTGGTTAAAAAGCATGAGACCAAAACCGCAATCGTTTACTGATTCAACTAAAACATTTATTTTTCTCTTGTGTTCCTGTTCATTATTAAACTGCGCTTTTCATGCCATCAATCAATAGGATATATATTATATATATATATATATATATATATATATATATATATATATATACACACAGTGGTGTAGTGCTGTGGGAACGCGTGGGAACGGCGTTCCCTTACTTTTTTTGGTAGACAGAACGGCGTTCCCTCACTATTTCAAATAAATCCGAACTTACAAATCTCTAACGTCATGAAATTTTAATTCCCACCCATAGAAGAAATATAAGAAAGAATCATTAACTGCTTCATTTCTTTTAGCTTCGACTGAGGCAATGCTAGCCTATAAAGATCTGGTGAAACAGTCACCACGGCGTACCAGTTGTTAACTTTTTTTTAGTTAATCATTCCAGTTGTTAGCTATTTTTATTGATCGTACTGGATGTCGTATATCTAATGACACTGGAAATACTGCATCTTCAACCTTGGAATATATCCTAATATCCAATGCATATGACCTCAAAATATCCCTGAAATTGGTCAGATTTCAAAAGATTTCCCGGGGGGATTACAGTGCCCCCGGACCCCCAGCTGTATGGGCTCGCCGCGCTCGCCATTGTCCCCCCCGCATCTGAGTAACACTTTCAAAATGCGTTCCCTCACTTCTTTATTTAGCACTACACCACTGTGTGTGTGTATATATATATATATATATATTATATATATATATATATATACACACTTGCTCGTTTCCTATTATTTATTAATAAATAACCAACAGAGTTGGGATCACAAGTCGAAAAAATAAAATAAAGCTTGGCAAGCAAGAATCTTTCGGGTGTGGGAGGCCTGGAACTAGACAACTTATGAATTATCCTTCGGTATTAATAAATAATAGGAAACTGGTAAGTACATATATATATATATACGAGTATACTGTATATATACACATCGGCTCTTGATTGATGGCATAGAAAACGCAGTTAAATAATGAACAGGAACACCAACGAAAAATAAACATTCTTTAAACTTTAATTGATACCGACATTTCGGAATGTACTCAGTCCCTCTTCAGGGCTAAAATAATAAAAGGCTGATTTTAAATCCGAAATAAGTTGGAGTAATGATCAGTTTAAAATAACAAAATTAAAATTACAAAAAGGGGACTAAGAAAACCTCGAATGTAAAAGCCTGAAAACAAAAAGAAAAGGTAAAATAGGTGAAAAAATACCTTAATTGAAGCACAGCAGACTTACCGATGATTCGTCAGAATTGAAGTCAGGTTTTAATTTACAAATAAATTAAAATTTAGAAATAAATAACGATTTCATAATTTTAAGCTTAAAGTTAGATTTCCCAGCAGCAAGTACGGCGAAATTAGACTGTGAAATTGGGTGGTTGTTATTACGTGCATGATTACGTATGTAAGAGTTAGGTGGTTTGTCAAGAGGTAAATTTGTACGCATAAATTTACCGAAGTGTTCGTAAATACAAGATTTTAGGTGTTTTGGGTTTTTACCTATATATATATATATATATGTCTCTATACAGTGGTCACAATTATACTAGTAAACTATGGAAGACTTAAGAAGTATAAGAACAACATCTTTGTATTTAAATGAATGATAAAACCAATTTAGATGAGGTTAATATGATCTTAATACGCAGTTGCGGATAAAATTCTCTGAGCAACTTTAAAAGTTTGTTTCCTAATTAAGATCACCTGAAAATCATGCCCCCCCCCCATCCTTCTTTAATTAAGTTTATAAGGCTAACTAACGAAAATATCAAGACTTAACCTAACCAATCGTCAAAGGCGTACAGTTGACTTAACGATTGGTTAGGTTAGATCGTGATATTTTCGTTAGTTTGCCTTATAAGGCTAACTAAAGAAGGCTGTGGGCCCTGATGTTCAGGTGATCCCATAATTATTATTATTATTAATAATATTTGTCATTTGGACACTTAGTCTGCCAATAAACCTTTTCATTTTCATTAAAACTCAAGGTTTCCTTATAAGGTAAAGCAAAATACAAGATATCTTCGGAAACCGTAATTATACATCTCTATTGTTGGGTCTATTAATCCATTTAGGGTTCTACCTATCGTAGTCTACAAGACTTTCGAGCGGAAATTATTCTTTGGAAGTTGTCGGATGAAATCTTATTCTTGATGTAACTTAAATTAATCTGGGCAAATACTGAAAGTTTTATTAGTCAGACTCGAAATTAAATTTTGTTTAGAATTTAAAGAAATACAAAAAAAAAAAAAAAAAAAAAATCGTAGTAAAACTAGTGACAACAAAAGTTTCAAAAAAGGAATTAGTTTTAGTTCTCTTAATGTCCAGAAAGGACAAAGAATCATTGGTAAATTTGCTGTGTTTCAATTAAGGTCACCTATTTTACCTTTTATTTTTGTTTTTTATGTTTTTATTTAACCTTTCTTTAGTTATCTTTTTTTATTAATTTTAATTTCGTTGTTTTAAATTGGTCATTAATCCAACTTATTTTGTATTTAAAATTAGTCTTTTATTCTTTTTTAGACCTGAAAATGGAATGAGTACATTCCGAAACGTTGAAACGTTGGTATCAATTAAAGTTTGAAGAATGTTTATTTTTTCTGTGGGCTTCCTATTCATTATATATACACACAAGTATATATATATATATATATATATATATATATTATATATATATATATATACAGGGTGGTGCAAAAGTCTGGACCCATAGGCAATTTACTATATAAAAAATATCTTTCGATTTTTATAATCAGTGGTTTACGTTAACAAACCAAGAACAATACAAGCGCTAAAGGATACGTCACAACAGAAATTGAAGCCATAAGAACGAATATTACTATGCTTACAAATGTGCAAAGGTCTTGTGTCAACCGAGTAGAAAAGTGTTTGGAAGAAGATTGACATCAGTTCGAACACTTATTGTAAATTCTGAACTAGAACGTTAAATTTAACATAATTTAGTCACTGGTGTATGGTTAATTAAATTTCATTTCATAATAAACTTCCTGCAGGCCACACTTTTTTTTTCATATAAACCGCCTATGGGTCCAGACTTTTGCACCACCCTGTATATATATATATATATATATATATATATATATATATATATACAGTATATATATATATATGGCGGACTGCTACAGATTTTTACGAAACTTAGCAATTCAATTAGTTTGCTAGGTTAGGTCAACTGTACGCCCTTGACGATTGGTTAGGTTAAGTCGTGATATTTTCGTTAGTTTTGACAGTAAACTAACGAAAATATCACGATTTCACCCAACCAATCGTGAAGGGTGTACAGTTGACCTAAAATAGCAAACTAATTGGTTTGCTAAGTTTTGTAAAAATCTGTAGCAGTCCGTCAAACTGATAAGATCCATATATAATTAATCAACAGGATTTAATTACTCTACAGAGAATAGTATTTAATACAGTAACATAAAATATAATGGATGAAATAACGAGATAAATGTACAGTTGAGTAACGCACAGTAAGATAAAGTGACAATGAAATAGTTCAGTGAAAGGCTCCTTACGTATTCTTGAGACGAAGAATAAAGAGGCCTAATATCGCTTATAGGATATGTAGAAAAGAGCGAGTAGCAAGCGATTAGCGCGAAGCCTGAATGAGAAGGATATGTCTGTCTATCAAAAAATTTTATAAGTTGATAAATTCTTTATTGCTAAAATGAATATTACAATTTTGCCATGTTACGATACTTTTAACAGTGGATAAACAATTGTTAATTGGACTAAATATTTTATTTAATTTTGCCCTTATTAGCTTTAGGCTTCACTGGATTTACAAATTAATTAAAAGGTAACATATCATTTCATAGGTGGTTATGATCAAATAATATATAAATCACTGATAAGAAGTATTAATTAATTTAGAATGCACAAATGAACTAATGGTTGAAAATTAGACATGAATTATGTAATACAGTGTACATTAAACCTTACAATTCACTATTATAGATATTATATAAATATAGTACGAATAATTGATAGTTAAATACGTGAAATGTAACGAGTAAAACAGTAATGTTCATTTAATCCTAATTTTTTATATCTTTATTAAAAATGATTAAAAATTACTTCACTTTCTTTTTAAACGAAATTATATTGGGAATATTTTTAATATTAAGACTTAAATCATTCCATAGTTTCTCTCTAACGAAAATAGGTATACTTTTGAGATGAAAACAACCTAAATTGAGGAATAACATGCTTAGTCTTTGTCTCGTATGAGTGAATTTCATCATTAATTACAAAATATTTGTCTATCTACTGGAAGTTAATAATTTCGTTCATGCCTTTGTAAAGGAAAAAAATGTACCAATTTGATTACATCTTTGATATTTAATAATTTTAACTCTTTAAAATATGCATTTGAATGATCATAAAATTCAGCATCAGGTAATATAGTTATTGTTCGTATTTTAATAATAAAAATACTGTTTAAGCTGTTATCAGCAGTTCCTCAATAGAAGATTGCAGTACACCTTTTAAGGAAGAATAAGGATATGATACAGAAGTAATAAAACCTATTTAGACTATATGTCTACTTGTAAGGAAAAATAAGAGTGTGATACAGAATTAATAAAACCTGTTTAGAGACTATATGTCTACTTGTAAGGAAAAATAAGAGTGTGATACAGAATTAATAAAACCTGTTTAGAGACTATATGACTACTTGTAAGGAAAAATAAGAGTATGATACAGAATTAATAAAACCTGTTTAGAGACGATATGTCTACTTGTAAGAATAAGAGTATGATACAGAATTAATAAAACCTCTCTAGGGACTACATTATGTCTAAATTTTAATTTAGCATCACTACTGGTATTCTTTTTAGAGATACAATTTAAATGATCCTTTCACTGCAAGCTCTTGTCTAGCATTACACTAAGAAATTTCGTCACATTACATTCCTTTACAACGATTGCTTCAACATCCAATTCATCAAGATACACATTTCGTTTATTACTAAAAATTATGAAATTTGTTTCATTGGTATTTATAAAGAGTAAATTCTGTCTTAAATTTATCTTTTACTGTATTAATATCTCTGTAAGAAAAGACATTGTTTTATCATCTGCAAATTCACCACCAAAAAAGCTTGGAAGACTATTATGTACAAAAAATAAATAATAATAATAATAATAATAATAGCAATAATAATAATAGCAGTGGGCTCAAGCCTAAGCCCTTATATACACTATGTTTTACAATCAATTAGTAGAACACACATTTTTTACTGATACAAATTGCTCTCTATTGAACAAATAACTTTTAAACTAATCACTAATAGCTCCTCTAAAGCCATAACAATATAGTTTAAGTAGAATATTATGGTTTTTCACATTAAAAGCCTTACTCAAATCCATAAATATGAAAATCATAATTTTTTCGTTCTCTTTAGCGACATTGGCGCTTTCCATAAGATTTAAAATAGCTGTTTCCGTCCTTTTATTCTTACGGAAGCAGCATTGATTTTTTTATGCAGGATGGAAGGCTCAAGGGCGAATGCCCACAAAAATAACCTCCCAAGAGAAAGAGAAGAAGAGAACCGAAATCAAGGTCCAAGAGTTTTCGAGATACCTGGACACTCTGCGTTTGAAAGATTGGAGGTCATAGACAGCGGGGAAGATGGATTGAGGAAGATTGTTCCAAAGTTCATCGGTTGAGTAGATGAAAGGCTGAAAATACCGTTTAATCCTTGCATTAAAGGTAGACAGGAAAGGGATGAGAATATATCAAAAGTCTGGTATTACAGGCTTTTATTGAAGGAGGAGGCATGCAGTTAGAGAGCTCAGAAGAGCAGTGTCCGTTATAATAACGATAATAAAGAGAGAGTGAAGCAAAATTGTGGCTAAGAGAGAGGGATTGAAGACAGTCAGTAAGAGGCGGGGAATTGATGAGACGAAAAGCTTTTGATTCCATCAGATCAACTACAGCTATGTGGGTTGAGTTACTCTACACATAAGAACCGTACTCCAAACAGAGGCGGACAAGACCCCTGTACAGAGACACAAGTGAGGGGGGTTGAAAAAACTGCGGAGGTGGTACTACACACCTAACCTCTTCGAAGCTGTTTTAGAAAGAGAGTATATGTGATCTTTCCAGGAAAGAACACGGGAAAAGGAAACACCAAGAATATTAAGGGAAGAGGAAAGATTGAGTTTTGTATTGTTGAAGATAAGTGGATGGTCATGTGGAAGACTGTGACAAATAGAAAGATGAAAAAACTGAGTTTTTGAGGTATTGAAACGCACAAAGTTTTCTCTGCCCCAATCAGAGGTGGTAGAAAGAGCAGAGTTCATGTGCACCATAGCCGTTTCACGCGAAGCGTTGAGTGACTGTTGAGAGGGACGCTTTGTGAAGTGGGTTGAGAAATGAAGGGTGGAATCTTCATCGTAGAAGTGGATAGGACAGGAAGTGAGACTTGAAGAAGATAATAAATTAGAGTATTCTAAATATTCTTGCATTCTACTCTTAGGTTTTCTCGAATATTTTACTGAAAACGGATGATGAATATATCACCCTGTAATTAGGTGCTCGTGCATAATCATTGCCCTGAATATTTTATCTTTAACAAGTTTCAATATAGATACAGGGATATTATGAATGTTATTTTTTGTATTTTCTAATTTTCCAGTAATATTCCGGACTTCAGTAGTGGTAGCAGGAACAAAAAAAAAATTAATTTAGTGGGCTGGGTGGCATGTAGTTTAACGGTGAATGATCATTATTTAGTAATTGTGAGCGAAGTTTATCAGCTATGGATGTAAAGTGGTTATTTAAAGAGTTTGATATAGACATATTATCTTTAATTACGTTATTACCAACATTACTTTTTCCACTAAAGTTTTCTTAACTCGGTTTCAGATAAGACTGTTTATAGTTGTTTATAAATGTTTCATATTTCCTTTGTGCTTGTAACAATTTATTGTTATAATAGTTAGATTTTCCAATTCTAATTAATTTAGTTTTTTTTCCTATACTGTGCATATTGTAGATTAGGATTTTACTTTTTAATTGCAATTTCAATAATTCATCTCTATTCCTTATTAAATTAATAATTTCTGGAGTGATTCATGGATTTGCAGTACTTTTGGGAGAATTTACGAGGGCATCCCTGTTTACAAATATATTATAATATACTTGTAAAGATGGATGCCATCAATATTAATATTAATGATACTCTGTTATTTGATTATTATAGTTGAAGGCTGCGTCGTGGCCAATGTCGTGACACCGCTTCCTGTCGATCAGCAAAGTTAAGAGACATCGGGTCTGGTGAGTAGTTAGATGGGAGAGATGCCTCTACGTCCAAAATGTGTAGCGACCCGTGGTTCGGATATCACGTAAAGTTGTAGGTCCCTCTCGTCATATGACTTAGTTGCGAAGAAGGTTAATCAAGCAATGTTACTATAGTAATGTTTTTGATTGAGAGAAAAAGAATTCATTAACTTTAAAAACTTACGAGTGACTAGCAGAGGATTTGCTTCAGTTTGCAAATTGTTATTAAAGTCACCCGCGACCATAATACTCAATTTTTGAAATTTGCACAATATGTTGCCTAAATGAATTAAACACTTTTAAAATTGGAATACTTTCTTAAATCGTAAGTTTTGTGTACATAGACAGAGACAGAAAAAACTACACCCTCAACGTGAACATCCCTCACAGTATAATAAGCATCATAATGTTCTACGGGGTGAGCGAAAAGTCCCTGTACACCTGCAAGAAGTGTAGTGAACCTGTACCTGCACTGTGTTGGAAGTGGACAGGTGCACAGGGACTTTTCGCTCACCCTGTATATTATAAGGGTTTTAATATTATTGTTTAACCGAATTTCAGCGACAACTATAACACAAAATTTGACTGTAGATGCTTGCAAAAGGCTAGTAAATAGTTACAGTTCTTAGGTAAGCTCTGAATACTTAGATTTAGTACCGAAAGATTTTTATAAATATCTTTTTGCAATAGAAAGTCATCAAACTTATGAACAGATGAGATTGGACAGTTGCTCATTGCTGATTCCTGTTCGGAATCAAAAGGATAAAAATATTCCTCGGTGGATATAAACTAAAATGATTTATTTCAAGAGATATAATATGAAAATCCTTTTTGCTGAAAGCCATTTTATCAGTAATCCAGAGTCAATCTTACAAAATACCGAATAACAAGGGAATATGAATATAAAGTATACAACAGAAATATATAGTTACCGCTTACCCTAGTTGGAAAAAGTTTTGGAAACTCGATTGTAGAGGTTGTGGGCAGAGCTATCCGCACGCCTTTGTTTTTAATTTTTTATAATCGCGAAGGTTCGTTCATTTAGAAGATGAACTCCTTTAACCGAGGTATTCTGTTCTGATGGAGCCTCTTTTTCTTTAATAATTAACTTAGTCCATAGGAAGTAAGCTACTTTCCCAATCGTTCACGCTTCTCTGAGTTTAGGGAATTTCTACTTTCGTATCTTGCGAGTTTCCTTACATCAATCATCGTTGAAGAAATTACTTTACTCTTTCAGCTTACTTCTGTATCTAAGTGTCAAATTTCTGTACGTTTCATTCCCACAAATTACTCTTATAGCTACGATAGTCAACCTAGATTCGGTCTTTCCTTTTGTTCGAGGATTTATTTATTCTGGTGGAATCAAGTTTTTCACTCTATATTCGCTTTTGATTTTGATACTATGCAATTTTAGCCAGTCTTTGATTATATCCTTCCCTTCTTTTTAGTCTGGGTGTGTGCTTTCTTAGTAATTCTATTTACCCCTGTTATAATTAAGTTATTTACACGTAAAGTGTTTCTTGAATATTCCTTCAGAGATGTTGCAAGCAGGCCTAAGACGACTCGTGAGAAATTTTCTCCTACGATTTTATTGCAGGCCTCTACTTTCGACTGTGTGGAATTGTTTCTTTCACGCTGCATTGTAATTATCATATAAGATGTTGTATTACTTGAAGCTGAACATTGAATCTGACCTTTTCTGGATTCGATCTTCCTCAGCGGACGCGAAGTTTCCTCAATTTGTCGCAGAAACCTTTCAGTTGATCGAAGATGCATTGTCTTTTGGTACCTTTTCTCACAAAATGTTGGTATTTATATCAGTGGTTTCGTTATTTGCATGGATACTGGAGTGTGATTTCTTCTGGTTGTTTTATGGTAGGCACAAGTTTTTTATGGCGTCCACCATTTGGGAAAAAAATCGTATTTACAGCCGTAGACGATATTAATGTTTATACTGCATACAGGTGAAGGAATATCTTCATTAGAGTCAGAAGTTCATGGCTCAGTACCCCAAGGAACAATGCTAGCTCCATTACTATTCATAATTATGCTACCTGATGTAAATGATGAAGTTACCAGTAACAGCACAGTTATAACCCTTGTTCATGACACAAAAATTAGGAGAAAAATAAACTCAAATGATATAGAATTTCTACAAACAGACATGAACAGAACCTACAGTTGGTCAGAAGGAAACAATATAAAATTTAACACTGAGAAATTTAAAATACGGAAGAAGGGACGAACTAAAATTTATGGAATACTATGCCCCAAATAGACAGGAAAAATTCAGAGAAACTCTAAAGCAAAAGATTTAGGAGTTATAATGACTGCGACGCGAAATTTGAAACACAAAATAAGAAAGCAGTAAACAAAGCAAAATGAATAACTGGACAGATACTGAGAACCTTTAAATGAAGGGACAAGAATATAATGATTCTTCTGTTGAAAACAGTGATCATACTAAACAAGTCTGACCTCAGCGAAATGAGGAACCATCGCACGGAACACCTGAAAGGTTCAAAGGTGAAGCGAGAGAGAGAGAGAGAGAGAGAGAGTGAGAGAGAGTGAGAGAGAGAGAGAGAGAGAATATATTATTATCGTTTTGTTACCAGACCCTGCAAATATTTTGTGGAAAGCTTTTAGCACAGCATTTGATGTCTGTTCAGTATAAAAAATAAATAAATAAAAATATACTCCCCATGGTAAACTGGTCCATTGGTCATTGCTCCATGGCCAATTCGATCAGACCTGTTAAACAAAAAAAGTGTTGTACTATAATACAAATAATATCCCACATATCTTACTGTAACATAAAAAATGTTATTTCCCAGTCTTTTTTTTACCCCTTTTTGTCATTTTGAACTTCAACCATTCAAATTTGCGCAACCAACCAACCAACTTTATCAACTTTTCGCTTACATTTTCCTTCATTCTTGTGATACGATATTTCCCAGCAAATTCACTTGACCTTTGTTATACAGGTTAGTATAAAATTTCCCTTAATTTTATTGGTAATTAACTCTAATTATATTAAAACGATATCCAAAAACAAATTCAATTCACCTTTCGTTTTGCAGAAAAGTATAAAACCATGTTTTAATTTATATTTCAGTTACTCTAATGTTTTCTTAGTTTCACGCCTTTACTGAAGGTGAAACTGATTTTTGCGATGTAATTATGACAACACAAAACATTTTGAAAGTAAATTATTCAATTTTTTCGCTAAACACCCAGAGGGTTTCTAGTCTTCGTTTCCTCATCTGGTTGATCTGGTTTGTTGAAAAGGGAAACTGATTTTCTTCCCTTTTATTTTAAAGTTTCCAATATTCCTAAAGTGCTCGCACTAATCAACCCTCTCCTGCATAAACTAAAAGATTACTCGAAATGAGTAAATTAAACCATTTGAAAGTTTCTGACTCTGTTTGTCTGGCTGTCTGTCTCTCTTACACACACGTATACCGGCACATGTGTGTATCTCCGCATAAGCGAGGTATTGACTTTTTTAAATTCATGTATCTAAAAAACTAACTAAGCCAAATTTTATCTAAGCTAACCTTATCGCCATCGAACTGAGAAGGGCGGGATAAGTGTTACGGACGCAATTGAGGGCTCGAACGGTATTTTCTGTTAAGTCATTAAATAGTGAGGTACTCGCTGATATAGCTTAACCCAACCTAAAAAAAACTTTAACTACCTTAACCTAGCGTAGCCTAACCTAATCAGGACTAACATACCTATTTTCCGACATTAAAAATGTTACGAAATTTTTTGTATAATATATTTTTAATGTTCCGTGGTGTTAAAAGTGATATCTCGCAAAAAAATATCCCACCACACCCTCGGATTATCACACACTCGACCTCACTTATGCCCAGTTGCCTAAACACACACACACACACACACACACACATATACACACACATATATATATATATATATATATATATATATATATATATATATATATATATATATATATATATATATTCGCTGGAGAGAAGAACAGAGCGATACAGCATAATTTACACGTAGAAAATTATCGAAAAACTGATACCTAACCTCAAACTCAGAGGCGGATTAAGACACCTCTGAGCCCCGGGGCAATGAAGAATATGGGGCCCTTTTCTATAGCTTTTATTAACAATACATGTACATATACAGTTGATAGTACATTTACACAAATTATATGTACGGTGCTCAGGCTAATTGAGAAACAAACTTAAAAGAACCTTAACACAGTATTTTTTGCCGTTTGCCAAAACCAAACGGTATTAAACAAACTTTACTTTAGAGCCTATAAAACATAAAATAAAACAGAGAATTTGTCAGTTTGTGTACCCTGTCATATTTGATGAGAGAAGTTTGCGAAATCTCGAATTATATTATCGAAACTCAGTTGATTGGGGGGGGGCCCTCAAGCATGGGAGCCTGAGGCTTCAGCCTCAACAGCCTCAGTGATAATCCGCCATTGCTCAAACTGAACCCAGTAACCATTCAAATAAAATTGGAAAGTAGGAGAGGTAGCATCTTTAGTGTTTCCAAACTAAAGGCCAGACAAGGGACATCTTCAACAATGAAGGAAAATAGTTTGGTTATCAGGTGACCAAGATTTTATAATCAACTTCCGAAAAACATCAGGAACATCACAGGTGTCAAAGTTAAAATCTTCAAAAGAAGACTAGATGCCTGGCTCAAGACAATACCGGATGATACGGGTGTGCCTGGTTATGTGAGCTGGAGATAAATTGCAAGAAAGTAACTCACTCTTTCGTCAGGTCAGGCCTAGAGGAGGGGACACCAGCTTCACCTTCGTGTGAAGAGAAACCGACGCATGGGACTTCTACCAGGTTACCAGGTGTCTATATATATATATACACGGTGAACCAAAAGTAGGTGGACAGTAGGTTGAATACGGTTTGTGTTATATTATATTATAACTATGGTGTTCATTATAACTATGGTGTTTGTGTTTTATTATATTAAATATTATAACTAAATTTATTTAAATTTTATTTTGTATTATAGTATACAAAAAAATTAAATATGTATTCTCAAAATAAACGTTATCATTTACTGTCCACCTACATTTGGTTCACCCTATATATATTATATATATATATATATATATATATATATATATATAGGGTGAACCAAATGTAGGTGGACAGTAAATGATAACGTTTACTTTGAGAATACATATTTAATTTTTTTGTATACTATAATACAAAATAAAATTTAAATAAATTTAGTTATAATATTTAATATAATAAAACACAAACACCATAGTTATAATGAACACCATAGTTATAATATAATATAACACAAACCGTATTCAACCTACTGTCCACCTACTTTTGGTTCACCGTGTATATATATATATATATATATACCTTGTCCATTCTGACGGAGGTCAAACGTGTTGATCCACCTTAGACCTACAGCTTAACGTGGAATTCGAACCATGGCCCACCACGGGTGGTCAGAAATTACAAAGACTTCGCCCAGACTCGATCTCACGTCCTCCCGATAAGCAGCCCAGCTTTCTTAACCACTAGGCTACCAAGGGTACCCATTTATCTACGAACCAATTTTTATTGCGTAGAAGGATGAACAGCTGGGTTTGTTGCGCGCCGACTACGAATCCAACGGCCCTGGGTTCGATTCCCGCTGACGGCAGTCGGCGCGCAACAAACCCAGCTGTTCATCCTTCTACGCAATAAAAATTGGTTGGTAGATAAATGGGTACCCTTGATAGCCTAGTGGTTAAGAAAGCTGGGCTGCTTATCGGGAGGACGTGAGATCGAGTCTGGGCGAAGTCTTTGTAATTTCTGACCACCCGTGGCTGGCCATGGTTCGAATTCCACGTTAAGCTGTAGGTCTAAGGTGGATCAACACGTTTGACCTCCGTCAGAATGGACAAGGTATATATATATGTAAGGGGTTCCAAAAACCTTAGCCCCCCCCATTTGCAGCTTACATGTTTACTTATATTGAAATAGTTTTTAGTAATTATAAAAAATATATAAAATTCTTTATTTATTGCAGGTATTAAAATTACTCTAGCTGATAAAGTGATAATGTAATGGCTTCTCAATTAATTGGTGATTCGGAGAGGCAACGTGTGATAGATCGCATACGAGCAATAACATTTCGGGAAGCTCGTGATGTTGGAGCCACCTTTATAACACGTTCATGGGTTGCCAAAAAGTTGCGAAGAAGTGAGGACTTCGTCAAAAGAAATTGGAATAAAACTTTGGATGAATGTGAAATGGATACAACCAAATCTGGGCGCCCAAATTTGCCACTCTCTCAGGAAACAAAGGACATCATTGAAAGCGGTACGCGTAAGCGGAAAAACAGCTGTGCTAAACTTTCTAGAGAGATCGAAGTGTTGAGAGGAAAGATCGTTAGTGGTGAGATCATTCGACTGTACCGTCATAGGCAAGGTTTAAAGCCTTGGCATGAACTTCCAAAGCCAAAAAAACTCAACTTAACATCGATGACAGAATGTGGTTTGCCCATTATCTTGAAGATTGGGATGTGGATGATTTCATGCATTTAGCTGTCTCCGATGAATTTTTTTTTACGTAACACGTCGGCCTAACTACCAAAATGATCGAGTGTGGGCCACAACACCAGATGAAATCGATGACAATGAACATTATCGCGAATTATTAAAAAGTCCAGACTGTGTTGGTGTGTTTGTTTTGTTCACTGCAAAGAAGCTCATGTGGGTGCTGAAGCCAAATGGTCAGAGTTGGGATGGACAGTATTTTCGTGATATTATTCTATCCCAGCATGTCATTCCTTTTCTAAGAAACCCAAACAATGTTATGGATGTCGATCAGGTCACACTTCTGCGCGATAAGGCCCCTGCCTTAAGGCATTAGCCACTCAACAGTTGTTGCGGAACCATGAGATCGATTTCTTTGGAAATGAAGAATGGCCATGAAATTCTCCTGACCTGAACGTCTGTGAACACATTGGATCAGTTATAAAGGACAAGGTTGAATGTCTCTTGTTTCAAGAACCTGCAGCAAATCGATTTTCGAAGGATACAATGACGCAACACATTGAAACTGTTTTAGCAAATTTGCGTAACGATCAAGATCTATTCACGTCACTTTTGGCAAGCTACCCAAAGCGAATTCAGGCTGTCTTGGAAGCCAATGGCGGGAATACCAAGTTTTAATTGTTTCTCATTAAATGCAGGATTAAATTCTCTTTTGTAAGGTATATTCAGTTTTACTGTACCTCTAATGGTTTAGGCCATGGGCGGGGGGGCTAAGGTTTATTGGAGCCCGTATGTATGGGTAAATATTATTGAAAATATTCGAAATAATATTGATATAACTTGTAATGTAATGTAAATACAGGGTGGGCCAAGATAAAGAGGTCTCAGTCAGGTTCTTTAAAAGCGAATTCGATCTATTTATCTTAGCTCGCCCTGTATAAAGTGAACTGTAATGTATATACAGATACTAATTTTGAGATAAATGTGATACTTTTGAAGATTTTAGCTAGGTGTGTGTGATAAAATTAATTATTTGCGTAAGCCTCTCTGTCTGGTAACACAAAATCCAGTTACAAGTGGGAGAGAACGGAAAATGAAGCGTCTCATTTCGAGTATAACACCAAGAGCGAGGAATGTCCTCGCTGTGTAGTTCCACTTACTTTCTTTGCCTGTCTCAAAATATGAGTGGATGAATGTAATTATGAGGTTATTTAACCTCCTTCGCAATATCTAAGGTCATATGAGGGAGGGGACTTACAGCTTTTCGTGGGATCCGAACCAAAGGTCGCTGTATAATCTGGACGCAGAAGACGGTCTCCCACCCAATTACTACCCAGACCTAAAGTCGCTTAACTTCGTTGATCAACGGAAAGCGTTGTTGCGAAATTGTTCACGATGTCGATCGATAAATGGACGAAATAAAATAAATATTATTCCTTTCACTATATATATATATATTATATATATATATATATATATATATATATATATATTGTGTCCCATAAGTCCGGCATCATAGGAGAAATTCATATTTTTCTATTTCTACAAACCATAATTCATATTTTTCTTATGCTCGGGATGCCAATTTCCCGTCCACCATTCTGTTCAGTGACGGGGCTTTTTTTTATGGAAATGGTGAGGTAAATCGACAGAACACCCGCTACTGGTCTCAAAACAACCCTCACTGGTATACCTCTTCAAAGGAACAAGGTGCATCTCGGGTGATGGTATGGTGTGGCATTTGGAAGGATCGCATCATAGGCCCCCTCTTTTTCGATGAACATGTCACTGGAGGCACCTACCTACGTATGCTCAAGGAAGAAGCATTTCCCAGTGTCTTCAACAAAGAAGGAAATTTCCCAACATGGTTCCAGCAAGACGGCGCTCCTGCACATTACAGCACCCAAGTAAGGGAATACCTGTACCAACAATTCCCTGGTCATTGGATAGGACGTCGAGGCCCTGTGGAATGGCCAGCTAGAAGCCCGGATCTCACGCCACTAGATTTTTATCTCTGGGGCCACTTGAAAGCGCTGGTATACGCAGAGAAAATTAGGAATGTTGAACATTTGCGGCAGCGCATTATTGGGGCATGTAACACCATTACTCCTTACATCACTCACCGTGTGCTTGCTGACTGGGTATCACGTCTGAATTTGTGTATTGAAAACAATGGTGGACATATTGAGCACGTTCTGTAAATAAAAGCTTTTGTTTTGCCTTTTTTTATTATTTTTCCTATGATGCCGGACTTATGGGACACCCTGTATATATATTAGTTGTATTATAAATAATAGATTTATGTATAAATACATATTCATCTCTCCTTCTTCTTCTTTAAAGAGAATTTCCGTAGGAGATTCTTATTATTATTGTTATTACTATTATTACCCTTTACTTTCGTCACCTTCTGGTTGCCATGGCAAACATCAGGGTAAACGGGAATGGGAATGGGAGAACTGTAATGTTTCTTTCTAATGGGTTAAAGGGCATTGTAGAGGGGAAGAGTAAAGGGGCAATATTGCATTGTGGCAAGGCCATCTTCGGTCCTGAGCTTGCCATTACATATAACATTTACAGTCACATATTTCGCTTGTGGAACACTTTTTTCTTCTATAATTTCCCAAGTAAAATAGTGTAATTCACTCAATCATATGTTTTGTTTATAACTAAGAAACAAGTGTAAATATTTGAATTGGATTAATGCATTTTTGCAGTATATATAATTTCCTTAAATAAATAAGTAAATCTATTGATTACAATCTTCTAAAGTAAAACTAATTGATAATGTCCATAAATAATCATTTAGTCGAATGAGCGAAAGTTTTTCAAATAATTTTGAGAAGCAGAAGGCATCAGCAATAGGTCGTTAATTTATATGTCTCCTATAAAAGGAATATATTCATTCCCAATAAAACTATCAGTTCTCTTACTGCCTCATATATTATAAAGAGTAAATTTCCTGTTCACAAACTTTGATAACCTTTAAACGATTTATAATACGGGGATGTGATATTCAGCTCAGTAGTTATTAAGTCTCCGCGTTTCTCACATGGTTCTGTTACCATGTGTAGAGCATCTCATTCCTCAAGCGAAATGTGGATTTATATAAAAAGGAGGTTAGCTTTCTCATTGGCGGCTTTGTAGCAATTACAGATTTAGAATGTCTATGCCTGTTTGACATTCAGCCTCGATCTCATGCACAGGTAGAAGGGTCGCTTGGTTCTGGGAAAGTTCTTGCGGTTCTGGGTGTCTGGGACCCACCTTCCCTATCCTTCCTTGGAAAGGAGGGGAAGTACGACAAGGAGAAGATCTCTTAAATAGTTTCTCGGTTGTAGGCGATGTTCGAAGGAGTTTGAGTATGACTCCTTCTTCGATATGAGATATGATTCGGGCTAATATTTTCCCGAGGTAACATTTCACTGACAAACTTTTTCAGGGTTAGATTAAGCTAGATTAGGTGAGAGTAAGTTTTTTTTTTTATATAAAATATCGATAGAATGTCCCATCGACCAAATATTTATAGGTTCATACGAATGCCTGAGCGTCCTTTCCCTATATACAACAATAGCAATGAGACCTCATCTTGCCTCTTGTCAATAAAGAGTTCCTGTCAGCAGCATTGTAACGGTCTTTATATAATATATATATATAATATATATATATATATATATATATATAAATAATGTAATTGTTTCCGTTGGTCGTCGTGAATAATAATAAATGTTTCTTGCAAAATAAACTAAATAATTAAAATGTAAATAATAAAGAGTGTCCCTCAATTTTCTGTTCTGTTTCTCTTTCTTTTGACGGTTGCCGCCAATTAACTGCAGCATTTCAACCTTCCTTTAACGAATGGTCGAAATTGCTCTCCTCTTAATGAAATGCTGCATAGGTGTATATATATATATATAATGCTTTAAATTGTTCGCTTTCGAAGAATATATATATATATATATATACACACTCGTGTATACACTGCCGGATCCAGGGAGGGCTGAAGAGGCTCGAGCCCCCCACTGAACACTCGTCTCACGGAAAAAAGCCTTTACCCTTATCGTTTCCGATTTACTCTGGCTTTGCCACAATAAAAACTGCCTGTTTATTATTATTATTATTATTATTATTATTATTATTATTACTTTCAATTATTTTATTACCTTTGACATTAAATGAAAGATTCATAGATTGACTGTGTGTTCTCTTAACCAATTAGTTTACTGACTCTTAAACAGGGTAGCCACATTGTATTTTTTGTGCATTAGGTAAAGGTGGTATTCTTCTGCTATATACTGGGCACCAGTATAGGCACCAGATCCCTCCCCCCCCCACCGCAAAGAAATATCCTAGATCCGCCAATGCGTGTGTGTATATATATATAATAATAGCATTTATGAATGTTATAGGCATTTAAATATCTTGATTACAATACTACTTCACCTTTGTGTAATGGCGCTGATGTTTAAAAACGATATAAAAAATAAAAGGAATTTGTTTCCTGAAGCAAATATGGTGGTAAGGAAAGTCAAATGATGTGTAGTAGATTAAGTCAAAATATATAATTTCCTTTCGTAACTTTTTTACTAACATCTTTTGGACAGAAACCTTATTTTAACTCAAAAGCTTTATTCGCAAAATTAATGCAATTTACACAGTTTTACAGTACATACAATTTTACAAAGCGCTGCAATTAATATATTCACAGTGATAATCGAAAGCTAAAGATTAGATTACGAAGGCTTGTAATGCCATAAAATTCGAGATTACGACATATATTCGACTCGACAGTATGTCGACAAGTATATTATGGGTTACATTAAGTTACGTTATGTTAGCATAGGTTAGGTTAAAATAAGTTAGGTTAAGTTAGTTTTTTAAAGTGTCGATGTTATGGTCTTGTCGATCCCACGACAAAAATGTGGTAAGAAATTAAAAAATTTAAAATGTTGTTAGTAAAGCGAGAACGCAATATTGCATATGTATCTACAACATGTATCTACAACATGTATCTACAATTATGCTTAGGAGTCTTCTATTCGTAGATGACGATGTAAGTTGTCGATTTCAAATTGAGTTGGACTATACTAACCATGGAAATGTCATCGACGCTCTAATAAACTAACTTAAGTTAACCTAACTAGGCCTACCTAACCTTACCTAGCTAAGTGAAGAGTACCCTAACTTTAGACTAACGTAACCTGTACTAATCCAGCTTAATCTAACTTTAAATAATATTTATAAAAGTAACAAAAAATTAATAATCAGTTATGAACTGATTTTGTACTTGAAATTTTATTAGTCCCCCCCCCCCCCCCCCCCCAGCCCCCCAGCCCCCAAATAAAATAAAATAAAATAACCAAGAATAAATAGAATATTGCAAATTAATACATTTTTATGCGTTTTAAAATGTTTATGTTTATAGGCTAACTTTTTTCCAGAGTATATCGGGTTTTCTCTTTTAAGATTTTATATGATATTTTGTAATTGTGTTTCTGCATCTTTATAAAGGAAGTCATTTATGTAAATATTTGGTTTAACATTTTATGATCACACTTTAGCCTTGGAATTCCAGTTTTGGAGACTTAATTTGAATTTTATAATTCTTTTTTATAATTCTTTTTATAATTCTTTTTATAATTCTTTTCTCCAACTCGATGAGTCTCAGTGATGAAATTTTTGTGGTATATTCAAACGGCATTTATTTACTAGTGCAATTTTAATGAATTTGCTTGTATTTTTATTCGGAGAGCCTTTAGGGACGCCAAGAAAGGGGATGAATAAACGGATTTTGTGTCTCTTTTGCTGAAGGCTACTACATAGTTTTCCAAATTTTCAGCGTACATACACCCTCTTTTAACGCGTCTGTATGTTGTTTTAGTTCAGCTGTTTCCTGTTCTAAATTTTCTGAGTCTTTTATCTTTCGTTCCATGCATGCACATTCTTTATTATCACCTGTAAATATTTGGCATTCTCGCCGTTTGAGGGAGATATATTCGTCTATGTCTCTGTGGCTACGGAGGACAAAGAAGGGTGGAGGAATGTTTGAGCCAAGGTGAAGGGAGAGAACTATTGACAAAGCTTAGGAAGGACACTAAATTTATTCTGTAAGATATTTTCAGGATGACTGTCGATCACAATGTTTAAAATTTCCGTAAGGTAGATAACCAAATCCAAAAAATAGTCTCACGAAAACAATCTGAATCCCTGAAAATCTATTTATTCACTTACCATGCCTGCCATATTTCTTGAAATTGTGGATATCGTCATATGACAATAGTTGAATGGAGTTTCATTCAATATTTAAAATTTGTTCGCAAGTCAAGTTTGATTTTTATTTAATTGTTTTTACCTCAAATTGAGCCACAGTAGTATTGTCATGGTTATTTTCTTATATTAATTCTTGTATTATGGAATTCATTTTTTTTATTTCCATTTGAGCATACACACACATATATATATATATATATATGAGATATTCCGCGCAAGACGAGAAAGAGAAAACAACAAATGAAAAAATGAAGTACCACCTGGGAATCGAACCCGGGATCTTCCGATTGCCGGTCAGACGCGATACCACTACACCATGGACTTCACTCTTCCAAATGCCGTAATTCCTCTACATACTCGCAGAAACCAATGCCCCAAGGGGGCACCTCCCGCATGCCGTAACATTATATACATTCAACTTTTTTACTAACATCTTTTGGACAGAAACCTTATTTTAACTCAAAAGCTTTATTCGCAAAATTAATGCAATTTACACAGTTTTACAGTGAGGTAAATAAGTGGGACGTGGTTTTGGGGCGTTCGCCCGTGACTCCTCCTTCCCGCATAAAAGAAAAATAATTATAAGATAGCATTAAAGCTATAATGTTATACTCATTAATTTTCCATTATACTTTGATAAATAATTGGTGCTGAAAGTAAAGCGGTTTGTGAAATTTGCATTTTTATTAACAAATTATGAATATCAGTGTAAAGTGAAATGCAAATAATTTGCATTAATTAATTAACCCTGCATGTGCGGACGGAACGAATGTTCCGCAGACGGCTTTTCTTTTACGACAATTCAAATGCCGGCGTGAAAATAAAGATCGTACGCGTGCGTAGTTAGGTCTTAAAGGGTTAAAACTAAGTTAATTTATAGTTAAATTTACTTGTGATGTTCCACAAAAATTAAATAACTTGCTTTTTAGCAAGTTTATTATTATATCCTTCAATGTAATACTACTATTACTACTACCACTACTACTACTACTGCTACTACTACTACTACTACTAATAATAATAATGATAATGAAAGGAACAAACGAATGGAAGAAATAAGCAATATATAAAAATGGATCAGTAAAAGAATTCCTGTACAGCATATAACTGCCATTTGCAAGCAAATTATGCATTTCTTTTCTTTGGCAGAAAGGTGTTATTTGGCAATTCTTTTTTTGTCAGTGCGAAACATAGAGATTATTTGAGGGCCTTCTAGGAAGAAGTGGCTAAGCGTAAAATATATAAAAACGCCAGGAAATGCAGTTAAACGTCGTACCAAATTGAAAGTTCCCATAATTTTTTAACTTTTGAAGATATTTCGTCGAAATATCTTCAAAAATTTAAAAGTTATGGCAACTTTCAAATTAGTACAATTTTAAGTGCGTTTTCTGGATTTTTTTAAAATTTTTGTCCCTTAGCCACTTTTTCCTTGGAAGGCCTCATTTACATTAAGTTAAAAGGGAAGAAACGTTGAAAAATTATGTTAGCAATGAGTTGACAATAGTGCTGTATGAGAGAGCATAAAAACCTGGACATATAATTAGAGGTCACGTATTTAAATATAACATAGCCTGGAGCTAAGCTTCTTTTTCTAGGTATCTAATATAAAGTCTATATATGTATAATATTAAATAACCTTGAATGCTATAGACATTAGTAGTCAATGGCTATACAAGGACAGAATTAATTATCTTCACTCTAATTTCGAAAAGGTCATTAATTTATTTTCTTCTAAATAAAACGTTTCAAAATGTAAATATAGAAATTTTCATCTACAAAATTATTTAATACAGTGGCTTCTAAAATTACTTGGACCACCCCCAGATTTTTCTATTTTTTTTAGAAATTCCAGAGAAGGTAGCAATTCTTGATAACAGTCATTACTCTGAGATTACTTGTGTCTAGACATATCGCAAAAAGGCAAATAATACCCATAAATGGCTTATCTTAATCCTTTGAAAACCTTTTCTAAATCTTATTCCATGTCAAATATGTAGGTGATCCAAGTAATTTGAGCAGCCACTGTAAAATTCTAATGCGGAGCAAAATTATAAATACTCAATCTGTTAAATTCTTACGTAACTCGGGATAGCGTTAACGGGTAAGGTACTCTGCACGTTATGTGAAAAATCTAAAGGAAAAATAGTTCGACTCCAGTAAAGTAAAATATTTTCTTGTTTATTTCTGTATATATAATTTACAGAAACGAATATATAGTAGTATCTATCTATCTATATATTTATCTATCAATAATAATAATTGAAGAAATTATGATTTTAAAAAAATCAGAAAAATAAATTAGACTTTTTGGTAATTTATAAATGAAAATTAAGATTTTGGTCGATCATCTAAATATTTTTTACTGCAGCCAATTATTATGAACAAAATTCATATGGTAACACGAAACAAAAATTTTGGTGCTGAAAATTCAACAAAAATTTTGTTGAAACACATTTATTTGTGTTTGAGTCAACAAAATATTTTTGTTAAACACTAAACGTGTTTTTGTTAAATATTAACACTCTACTGCAGAGCTTTCCAAACTTTTAACGTTGGCGACAAACTATTTAAGCATAACAATTTTCACGACACATTAATTAATTTTTGTTATCAAATATCAAATATCAGATAATTTTTCAGTAGGTGGTTTATCTTGTAGCCGATTTTGTTGATAGAAAAATCAAAATTTTCAAAATACAAAAAACACTAATGTGTCGCGACACACCAGTTTGGAAAGCTCTGCTCTACTGTGTAGAGTGGAGGGAGCTGTGGAAGACTGTTGGAATGAAGATAGGTGAGAGAGTAGAAGGTGTATGGTTTGTAAGATTTGATGAATTTATTTGTCATTTTATTCGGAAACATTTTAGCGTTAGCTTTTTGTCTCTTGATCAAGATTGTTCCAAAAGTTGGAGTCAATGGATCCAGGCGAATGGCAAGCGTTTGTAATCATTCCTCTATTAGAAGAACTACACGAGAACCTAAAAAAGCAAATATCGATAACCACACTAATCCATTTAGCAGAAGCTTTTGACACAATGTCACATGACTCGCTACGACGATAGACGATAACTTGTCTATTATGGGCTTAGAGACTTCCCTTTAAATTGGTTCCATGCTTCTCTTAAACAGCTTATAAAATATAATTCACACACTTTCGAGTAAGACTGACATTTCACGGAGTTCCATGGGAAGTATTCTGGCCCCAGCACCCTTCCTCCTTCATATAAATGACTTTGACAAGTGTCACGTTAGTTACACTTTTTATCACTATGCATATCACAACCATCATTGTACCTAACAGTGACCTCTTTATCATTTCAAGCAGCGATCAGCAATGAGTTACAAAGAATATTGGAATATCGAAATTGTTGCTGGATACAAATGAATCATTCATGCATAGTAATTGAAAAAATGAAAACAAATACCTCATTAAACACGAGCCAATTCAGTACCAAAATAAAACGAGCGTTATCGGAATAACCATTAATGAAGATCTGTCCTTTAGAATCGTTTAAATTAGAAAACATTTCCTTTATCCTGAAATATGCTCTTAAAACAACATATTATGTATTAATGTATTTCCTTATCTAATGCGACATCGGAGCCTATGAAAGCGTGCGAGAGTGTTTAATTCAGCTGGTGATGATTATACAAAATTGAGTAAAAAAAAGAATATTGAAATCAAACAAAAATCTAAGCAGAAATCAAACAATCTAAAAATGCTAAAACCAGAAGATATTTACAGGCTAAAAGTTGGTTACATATATTTTATATGTATGAAATACAGAATGACACAGAAGCTTTCACAAACAGAACGTTATCTTCAAGCTCAACATCGCTTTAACATGTGACCCTCAAACCAAAATACTGGAAGACCAATATTATACGCTTCATTGCGAAACCAAGCCTCGATCAGGAAATCAGGGCCAAATTCATTAATAATCCTTAATAATAATCCTTAATAATAATAATAATAATAATAATAACAGCTACATTTTTTTCAGCTTTATGAACCTCAATTTCCTCCTGTCTCTCGCCACGCTTTCGTTTCATTATCTTTACAGAGAAATGCAATACTGTAATGACACACCTTTTCTTCATATTTTGTTTGTGCTATATTATTAAATTTTGTTTTACTTACTCGAAACCTTTAACATGAAGATAAGATGTTAAGATAAAAATAATAATCATGTCAGTTTTTACAACTTCTTTCTACTCTCCAAGAGAACATGATACCAGTTCTATTTTTAAACATGTACCAAATAAAACATATATTACGGTTAAATTATAATTTCTATTTTGTAATTCTTTCTGACACACGTATAAAAACGACAGTAAAAAATTATTATTATTATTTATGTTATTATTATTATTAGTATTATTATTTATATTATTATTTTTTATTATTATTTTATTATTTTTATTTTTATTAAGAGTTTTAGTTGTAAAAAAAAATTCTTAATGTTTTACCAATTTCTCAAAAATAAATGTCTTCAGGTTTTGCGACTTATTTTATACAAGTGTCTGAAATTATTCGTTTGGAAGTCCAATTTCTGGAGAGAGCGCATGCAAGCTTTGTTCATCGTTTAGAATTACCTCTTTTCTGTTAATATCAATAAAGGTCTCTCCGATGCAAACAAAATTACTTAATTGAGTTGGTTCAGTCATGCGCCGAAACAAATTACAAATGGCTCTTTTCTCTCGCTTCACGCACCAAACGGAGCGTTCAACAGATGTAGTTCAGAGTTGAATTTGTATTCTGCATAGGTCAGTGACGGTCACTTCCTCACTTTTGTTAATGAAAATTTTACGATCTCTACATGCTCATGCTTCAGGATGGTTAAAATTAGTGTTGTGAAAGATTATATCACATTTACACAGGATATAAAAAAACTTCCCGACCAAATGCAACAAATAATTTGATAGAATGAATGCAAATAATTTTCTTGTTTTGCGTTTTCCATTTTCACTCTTTTGGTGTCATGTAAAGCAACTATGAAGGGACGAAGGTATCACGTTCACAAAGTTGCAAAAATGATGACACGCTTCTTTAATGCTTTTATTTGGTCCCGAAGGAAAAAAGTTCTTATCGTTGTTTTCGGATAACTTCTTCAGGTAATTTATAAAGTTCCATGTAAACGTTGTTAGAGGAAATGATAATAATTTTAAGAACATTTTAAAACGAGACCAAAAGACAACTTTCGTTATTAAAAATTACTAAACAAAAGTTAGTTAAATTAAACTTAAAACATATATATATATATATATATATATATATATATATATATATATATATATATATATATATTATGTTTGTGTGTGTGTGTGTGTGTGTGTGTGTGTGCTTCATATACATGAAAAAGCATAAAAATTAAGCAACCCAATATCTGTCACGCTGTAACTCTTCTATCTGAGATTTGTAAACCTCTCTCTCTCTCTCTCTCTCTCTTTGCTTTACGACGAAATTTTTTTTACGATTGCTGAAATTTCTGAACTAATTTCCTCCATTCCCTTTTTCGTTATACGTTAAGAAATTTAATATATAAAATTCCTGTCTTTGGGGAATTTATTTGTCTGTTGTAGCGTTAAAAAAAAAATGGAAAAAATTTAATTTGGCTTCAGTTCGTGAGATGTCGCACCGGTCGAGCACTTCGAAAATGTTATTACATCATCAGTTAAAGGTGAAAATATCGTTTTAATAAACCGGTAACAAAAAATTATTTGTAATAACATTTTCTCAGATTTATATACTGTATATATATATATATATATATATATTATATATATATATATAGGATCAAGTAAAGATAAGCACCCCCAACCTTTTTTAGTTAGCTTTATAAGGCTAACTAACGAAAATATCACGACCTAACCTAACCAATCGTCAAGGGCGTACAGTTGACCTAACGATTGGTTAGGTTAAGTCGTGATATTTTCGTTAGTTAGCCTTATAAAACTAACTAAAAAAGGTTGGGGGTGCTTATCTTTACTTGAGCCTATATATATATATATATATATATATATATATATATATATATATATGAGAGAGAGAGAGAGAGAGTGGAAACATTATTTTAAGTTTCAGACGTCAATTAAGGTATTTCATTGAACAAACTCTTAAATCATTTTAATATAAAACGGACCTGTGCATACCAACTTGGTGAAAACGAATCATTCTATTGAGAATGAAAAAACTAGTTTAATCTAACTTTACCTAACCTAACCTAACCTTAGCCTAACCTAACCAAACCTAACGTAATCTAATACCAAAATAACTTGTCGATTCAGAGAATGATGAATAGTCCGTAAAACTCCCCCCGCCCCGTCATGTAGCATCACTACCGTAACAAATATAATTTCCCCTCCTCTCCCAACAAAAAGAGGCTCCCTTAAACTGAACCCTTGAGTGTACGTATATATATATATATATATATATATATATAATATATATATATATATATATATATCATTACTACAGAGTTAAACTACACAAAACAAGATTAGTTGAAGTCTATCTCGTAAGACTGCCATTCCCCTAAACATAAGAATTTTACATCAACTTATCTCAAATTTAATTCACTGATCCACGAAACTAAAGCAGTCCAGAAATGGGAAAAAGTAACTTTACATGGGTCCAAAGTTCAATACTGAATACTGTCGTACATTACGTGTTCTATTTAAGGCAATCTTTGCAGAGTCAGTGGAGCTCTTTCATACTTGTAGAATCCCATTCGCCTGTGATCCCAGTGGGAGTGGCCTCAGTGCAATTTAAAAAGTATAAACTTGCTTGTTTCTTTTATTGCAAACTGTTGCAAAATATATATATATGAGGGGTCGCGCGTCTTAAGATACCTAAGCGCCACCACAGGCGAAAACGTGTTTTTGATGGATATCACTATTTTCACCCTTCCTCTATCGCGTGGTTTGGGTTATAATGACCTTACGACACTAGAAGTATGGTTGAAAACCTTATGAAGCGAACTACTTTTTTCACCTCTATCGCCAGCCAAAAGTTCACCCAAAGTTCAGCATAATAAGAAAATCAAAAAATTAAAAAAAATATATATAAAATATGAAAATCTATTCCAAAAACTCATCAACATCTTCATTAGCATACTTAGAACTCTAATTTAGCCAAAAATGAACGTTCTAGCTCAATTAATAACAGAGATACCATTGCGAGAATATTGCTGAACTTTGGAGGTGATTTCTGGCGAATTTTAATTTTGGCGCTTAGGTACCGTAAGACGCGGGACCCCTCATATATATATATATATATTTTTTTTTTTTTTGGATCACCTGAAGATCAGGGCCCCCCTGTATTCTTGTTTTTTGCTTTACAGTACCAAATATAATAATAAATTAAATTGAATGTCCGGTTAGGTCAACTGTATCCCCTTGACGACTGGTTAAGTCGTGATATTTTCGTTAGTTTTAACGGAGATATCATTTGGTAATTGAGGCTTTGGGCCCTGATCTTCAGGTGATCCTTTTTTCTTTATTTGTTTTTAACCTATAATTTTTAACCTTTGATCTAATGCAAGCTAATTTGTTTATGTAATAAATTTAAAAAAAAATTAAGTTTGAGCCAAAGTTAAATATATGAAACTAACACTGTTTTGTTAATCTGTCAAGTGAAGAGAAGCTAGATCAGTTCAGTTTAGAACTTAATTTGCGGAATACATTTTATTAAATAAACTTATAAATTAAGTAAAGCAAAAGGTAGCTAGCTACCATTGAAAAATGAAAGATTCAGTTAATAGGGTTTAGTTTATATGTAGCTTTTTTAAAAGAATCCAATCCCTTAATTTTGAGGAAGGATTAAAGGATAATTATATTACGACTTCGTATGTCAGATTTTAATTGAATTTCCAAGTTTATCAAATTAGGCTTAATGCAGAAGGTAAAAAGTCCTGCTTTAAATAATGAATAATTTTAACGTTGTTTTTGAGAGTAAAACCTAATTTTGCTTATTGAAAATACTTAGGGTTGCCAGACGTCCCGTATTTTACCGAACAGTCCCGCATTTGATCCAAAAATCCCGCGTCAAAATCCCGCGTTCAAAATGTCCCGCAAAAAATATTTTTTAAGCAAATTTTTTAGTGATGAATTGATTTAGAATTTCAATATTATGTATAATAATTTCAATTTATTCACGATGTTTAATTGTTAAATATTATTGTAATAAAATTTTTCTAATTTTGTTTGTTGTAACCGTTGAAGAAATCTAGTTTCAATTTGAAAAAAATTTGGTCTTAAAAAAAACCTCAGAAATTTTTTTGTTTCGCATGGGCATTTGAAAAATCTGGCAACCCTAAAAATACTTCTATACAAATGTTTAAATGTGGAGAACATTATTGTGCTTTCAATGTTATAAATGAAGGTAAATTATATCAAGGTTAATACGAGTATATCCACCTATTAGTTTTCGTTTTATTTTTTAGTATTAATTTTAGAATCACCTGAAGATCAGGGCCCCAGCCTTCGTTAGTTAGCCTTATGAGGCTAACGAAAATATCACGACTTAACCTAATCAATCGTCAAGGGCGTACAGTTGACCTAACGATTGATTAGGTTTGGTCGTGATATTTTCGTTAGTTAGCCTTATAAGGCTAACTAAAGAAGGCTGGGGGCCCTGATCTTTAGGTGATCCTAATCTTATTTACTATACCCTATATATTTTAAATATATTTTATTTACTAAACCCTACGTATTTTAAATATACGAGGGTAATTCAATAAGTATCCGCACTTTTTATTTTAACAATTTTATTTTCACATCTGATAGATTATAAACATCACTTCTCAACATAGTCTCCCTGTTTCTCAATACACTTAGCCCAGCGATCTACAAGCTTCGTAATGCCATCACAAAAGAATGTTTTTGGCTGTGTGTGTAGCCAGTCATACACCGCCTCCTTCAGGTCATCATCGCCTTGGAATCGCTGACCTCTCAAAGCGTCTTTTAGTGGTCCAAAGAGGTAAAAATCTGAAGGTGCCAGGTCTGGACTGTAGGCTGGATTATCGAAAACTTCAAATTTAAGTTCTTGAAGGCATTTTCTAGTCTGTGCAGCGGTATGAGGGCGCGCATTGTCGTGTAAAAGAATAACACCTTCCGACAATCTCCCTCTCCGTTTTGTGCGAATTGCTTGCTTTAACTCATTCCGAAGCATGTCAGAATACGATACGCTTGTTACTGTTGTTCCACGCTCTAGAAAATGTTCAAGGATAAGGCCTCGTGTATCCAAAACAGTGTTAGCATAACTTTACCTGCTGACGGCTGCGCTTTGAACTTCCTTGCAACGGGAAGGTGTTATTCTGTTACACGACAATGCGCGCCCTCATACCGCTGCACAGACTAGATAATGCCTTCAAGTACTTAAATTTGAAGTTCTCGAACCATCCAGCCTACAGTCCAGACCTGGCACCTTCGGATTTTTACCTGTTTGGACCACTAAAAGACGCTTTGAGAGGTTAGCGATTCCAAGGCGATGATGACCTGAAGGAGGCGGTGCATGACTGGCTACGCACACAGCCAAAAACATTCTTTTGTGATGGCATTACGAAGCTTGTAGATCGCTGGACTAAGTGTATTGAGAAACAGGGAGACTATATTGAGAAGTGATGTGTTTATAATCTATCAGATGTGAAAATAAAATTGTGGAAATAAAAAGTGCGGATACTTATTGAATTACCCTCGTATTTTACTTACTAAACCCTATGTATTTCAAATATATTTTATTTATTAAATATATTTTACTTACTAAACCCTATATATTTTAAATAAATTTTACTTACTAAATATATTTTATTTACTAAACCCTATACATATTTTAAATAGTTATCCATAATGGTAATGTACTTATGTCGATAATTATTTATTAATCGTATATGTAGAAATGGAGTTATTTCAATTAATATCATAAACTATAATTCATTACATAATTATAGAAGTTTAATATAACTATAATTACTTACAAGGACATATTTACTAATTTAGAGATTAGATTAAGAAATATTAACTTAATTACTAAAAAATAAGTACTTTAATAATGGCAGACTAAGGTTCTGTATAATCCGGGATAATGACATCTTAATAATGACATTTTAATACGCGAGGTGAAGGAATATAACAAGACTTCTGTGGCCAGTTGTACAGTTGTGGGAAATTTGGTCGAAGAATAAAATCTTTGGAAAATTTATTAAACATTACATACAAAACTCCCAAATAATTTATACTGTAGTTGGTTGGCTTTCGTTTTCTTATTATTGGACAGTGAATACGTATTGTTCCTCCTGGAGATACCCTTGTCCACAAGAAACAGTAAGCGTTTCTTCCCTTCCTTATCACTCGCTTTCCAGCTTCTAATGATACATGATAAAAGGGAATATATATATATATATATATATATATATATATATATATATATATATATATTATCTAAGAACCTCTTCCCCATTTTCAGTAGGAGGGTTGGCAGTGCTCCGGTTCCGGAGCCAGGAGCCAGCTCCAAGATTCTAAACCGGAGCGGAGCAGATCAATTGTTTAAACTCTGCTCTGGAGCCGGAGCGGAGCTGAAGCTGGGATTGTGGAGCAGGAGCAGAGCTGGAGCCAGACTTATCGGAGAGCTCCAGAACTCGGAGCTGGAGCTGAACCTGGCGCTGCTCTACTTATAGTAGAGTGAATGTCAGCAAGTGTAGGGGATGGGAGCCGATCACTAGCGATTGGTGTTTTGGACGGTTTGACGTTGAACGGGTTTCTTTGAGCGTATAAAACACCAGTCGTAAACAAACCGGACCGCCGATGTTGAGTGTTCGAATGTGCGTATAGTATTATTTAATCGTAATATAGTGTCCTGGCCGTACCAGTTTGCTAAGTATGGACAGAAAATCATACGGTTACGAGAAAAGGACACGTTTTTAACAATAGATTAGAATGTCATAAACGGCAGGTACTTTTGAGCATCCTAAAACCATTACTCTGACGAACTAAAATTCAAGCTGTATAAATGCTGCAAGCACTTAGTACTTATTAGAAACTCTATCACACCTACAATTCAGAGAAGTCTGCAAATTGCAACTACCCACAACTATGTATCAATAGAAAGACGCTAAAATATCAGTCCAGAACAACACCGTACTCCGGAGCTGGAGCTGGGGGTCATCCTTAGCTGTGGGGCCGGCCTGAAGCAGGAGCTGAGTCACTGGAGCACTCTGGAGCTGGAGCCAGCAAACTCGGAGCACTGCCAACTCTACTCAGTAGGATAGGCATGACGCTTGAGCTCGGGGCTGAAAACACTCAAATTATTTAAATACTCAAAGATAAAATAGGGTCACTGGGACTAAGGTACCAGCTCAAACTTAGGGATCCAGTGTTACCGTTCATGCCAAAGCTGAGGATATACTCTAGTGGTACACACCTCACAAACTGCTTCCATTCTTCTCTGCTTCTCGTCTACTCATACGCCACATTTTTATTAGCTCTAGGTGTATACGCACATTTACTAACTGCATTATTCCATTATTCCATCATTCCATCTGCATCTTCCATACTTCTCACACCCACAGCTACAGCTAGACGAGTTGAAACACCTTAACATTTTTTTGGAATGAAGGAGTTGCGTAACCCTAAAACTTTTAAAATTTGGTTAATAATGTGAAATGAAACCTGCATGCTGTACTTTTAGTTTAAATATACTTACCAAGAAACTGCAAAAATTAAAAAAGTATGGCATATTAAATCTAATATAGCAAATAATAATTACGCCAAATCTTTCTGAGGACGTTCACAAATCTTGGCAGGTGTTACTAAATTCATTATCAGTACTCAGAATACATCATTGGTGTTAAGGTGTTTCAATTCCTTTGGCCATAGCCATACATATCTTTATCACAATACTGTACCAATGTACCATCATTATTCATCCTCTCCACGCAATCATATCAATGCTGCTTACTCTCCTTTGTTCTCATATTCTGTGACATTATCATTCCACACTTTACCCAAACATCCTCAATTTTCATTTGGTTCATCCGTTTTACGCAAATCATACTCAACATATTCTTTTGAGATGCTTTCACTTTTGACAGTAAACTGTCATGCCAAATAAGTATCACATCCTAACCTAACATAACCTAACTTAATTTAACTTCTCCAAATCGTGTCATAAAATGTCACATCGTTACACTCAAGCACTCACTTTCTTCCTTCCAGAGATTTTATCATGACCGTAACTTGCCCTCCTTGCTTCACTCTACTTTTAATTTCCATTGTAACTGTATCTTTCCTGTCAGTCAAACACCATATATTCACACACACACACACACACACACATATATTTAAATTTCTATTATATTCTCTATATTATATATTAATATTATATTACATATTACACTCACCCCTTCATCATTTACTAATGGAAGTGGAGGAGTGAGGGATCAGAAAGGGATATATGCCCCTTGAGAAAAAAAGGGTGTCTCTAGGAGGAACAGCGTATTCAATGCCCAATCGTGAAAAGTGAATGCGTGACAGGAGCTTATTTTCCACACAATTATAATTGTTTTCAGTTTTTGAAAATTTCGACATATCTTCCGAATAATTTTCGTTGGCGAACTTTTTTCCTCAGTTGTAGGTATTAAAATCCTAACAATAATATGTTAAAGGAAATACAAAGCCCAAAAGAGTCCAGTGAATTTAAAACAGTAAAGCAAAATACATTGGGGTAAATTTTGCAGCCTTTATTTAATTCAATATTCATGTTTTTATTTCAGCAGGTAAAGAAAAAGTGGAAGAAGTGAACGCAGGGGGCAGGGGAGGCGTACAGCTGGTGACGGACAAAAGATCAGGACATAGCTGGTTACTCGTTACAGCAGCAACTTGGAGAGATGCAGGAAATTACACCTGCGCCCCTGCACACGCCACTCCAGCGACAGTCACAGTGCACGTGTTGGATGGTAAGTCGCTTTGTTTACGTGCAGTACGTTTTCTCTCCCTCTCTCTCTCTCTCTCTCTCTCTCTCTCTCTCGCTCTCACTCTCTCTCGCTCTCTCTCTCTCTCTCTCTCTCTCTCCATTCAAAAAATCTACTCATCAAATGTTAATACGAACCCAATTCCTATGTGAAATGGAGCCATCGATGAATCCATCTTACATCTGGGCACAAAAAAAAGTAATGAAATGATCATAACAGATTCCCTTTGACCACCGAAACCACATTTCCCACAAAAAGAGATTTATAAGACACCGAGTGATTTTCTTTTATTCATCGAATATATAACCCAAATTACGTTTTTTATTACTGCATTCGAATTTTATATAATCCCGAGAAACGCGGTTTCGATACAGCGAAGAATTCTCACTGGTTTACAAGTCCTACTTTATATCCGAATGATCTCAAATATTTTGTTCTTTCTCCATCCGACGTTAAATTGAAGGAATAATTTATTTTAAACGACGGAGAAAATTTATCATTTGTTGGAAGTTGTCACTCTTCCACCAATGCAATGATGAGTCTGACGAAAACAAAGTCATTCATCTTTAAGGAAGATGAAAGGTATATATATATATATGATGAAAAATGAAAAGTGGAATATATATACATACATATATATATATATATTTTATTTTTTATTTTCTTTGAAGTATATAAGAACACTGGAAGGTAAGGGTTGGTAACACTGCTCTCAAATAAACAAAAAAGGAATCTTTTATTCTTGAACACTATAAAGGTATTACAGTGTGAAGCTATACCTAATAAATTAATAAAATAACAAAAAAATAAATATCAGTTAATTAATATTACATTGTAGTGTGCAAAATTTTTAAACATTTAATAATAATAATAATAATAATAATAATAATAATGTATTATTTGTTTAAAGGAAGACTGTTTGTTCGTTTGTTAAAATTGTATATGACTTTTTAAAGAAACTTTGAATAAGAATTACAATACCTAAAAATCTGACAGTTTTACTTGTATTTTAAAGTTAATTAACATTTTGCAAGTTTAGATTTCATAGAGATTATATAGTAAATTTTGAAGAAATATTACACTTTTCTTTAACTCGTACAGTATATACGGTAGGGTGGGGTGAAAGGCAATTCTTTGTGGAATATTTATTTGCTTCACCTATAATTTGCTATATTGGGTTCTATAGATGACATAAAGTGATATAAAAGAAAAATCAATTTTGCCCTAGTAGCGCATTTTTGAGAAAAACAAAGTGGCCGCTAGTCAAACATATAAATGCTTATAACTTGAAAAATATGCATCCAATTAAAAGACACTATAGAATAAAAATGATTCAAAATAAAAACAATACATTAAAAAGTGCACTTTTATAAATTATTTTCTCAATTTTAAATTTTATCAAAATTTACCTCGGTAAATATCACAAATAAATCACTTTTTTCTAAATAAATGAAAACTTCTTTGATGACCGAAGTATATTACTTTGAGAATAGTTAATAACCTTATATAATTTTGAATATTCAAACTATAATCTACAACAACACTAATCAACGAGAGAAATTATTGACATTTTATTACCACAATTGCAGAAATATATAATCAATACACTTCCAAAAAGATCCCTTTTCAAAAATCGTGAAGTGTTTGCTTTAATGAAATTTTGGTGAATTATTTCAGTCTCTAATTAAAAGCTAATTGTCAAAAAGTGAAGTCATTTCTTTCTTGGTTTCCATACATGGCAGCAATGAACGAGACCTAATTCTTGCTCTTATAAATCCATCACGGGATTCTTGGGAATATACAGATGAGGCTGCATCGGTGACAAGTTTTATTGCCCTCTCGACACTTTGTGAATGAAGTGGATAATTGGGTAGGCACAGTTTTTTAACCCTAAGTGCATTGAGTTCAATATTTTTGAGAGCCATAGTGAGGGGAGGTTCAGTCAGCATTTCTTTTGACCAGTAAATAATATCATCCCATGCGTTTGCGTTGAAATTTATCTCAGGAACCTTACATTCTCTGATTTTGGATACATTTTTCGTCTTTGTTCTAATGTTCATGATGAAATCAACTGCTCTTTTTCGTTTTTGTTTTGATGTATCTGATAACATTGCTATCAGAACATTTTCGCAATGAACAAAATATGCGTTTCTAGCAATGTAAGGCTTCACTACATTCTGAACATCCTTTGGAAGAAGATGAAATCTTTTAATTGTTCCAAATATGTGATGTGGTCCATATATATGGTCTACTCTTAATATCGAACCAGCTTGGTCCATAATTTGTGACAATGAAGAAAATTATTGAATAAAGAGCCAATGAAGGAGTTTTCTCTGCAATGTATAGGCGGCAGACACGATTTGCTAATGTTAGCCATCGAGAATGGTTCAGTGGTCCGGGTTTTGTATTTTCCAACTCTTTTGGGACATTCCCACTTCTTATAGCCACAATAATTTTGTACAAATACTGTTTATCTTGGCTAAGATCATCGATAACCTCTTCTGATATGTGTGTTAAATCAATGCCTTCTCTAATTAGTTTGAAATTGACTGCAGGCATTTTTTTCACATTCTTTCAGTGCTACTCCGATTTTTCCAGTGAAACATGTTGGACCCTTTGTTTTACCATCAAAATGTTCAAATAAGTGTGGAAAGGGAAGTTCATTTGTATGCAGCATACGAATGCTCCATTGTAACGGTTTCTTTAGTTTTTCTTCTATGAGGTGGATGATCCCACCCTTGACACCTGTGTTGGTATTTGTACTGTCACATCCTATGAGACAAATGCTCTCATTAATAGCTGACTCTTGAAAGAAGGAGAACAAACTATCAGCTATATCTTGAGCTTTACCAGAAGAAGGAACTACATGGGTTAAATATTCATTTCCTGGCTCAGACACCAAAACACAGTGTTCCTCTCTAATGGAGTCTCCGTACCATTTGTTTCCTTTCTTCACCTTCACCAAAGTCTTGTCTTTTCTTCCGTCAAAAAATATAGCAGATATGACAGCTGGATTAGCTTTACTCTCCATCACCAAACTTTTTCTCATTTTCTCTCTTTCCCGTTGGATTTTTTTCTTGTCAATCAAAAGC